>PVLA01006232.1:0-128249 GCA_004027455.1 Hydrochoerus hydrochaeris | reverse complement strand
TCTGGGCTGGGGGCCTCCTCCTGCCTCTCTCTCCTGTCATGGTCCTGGCTTCCTCCACACAGGTTACAGTACAGGTCGCAGCCCCCTTCCCTGTTGGCCATGTTTCCTCTGAAGCATGCTGGCGAGGGACCTCTGCCCTCTCCTGACTGCTCTTGTCACTGAGGTGTAAGCAGCGGCTGCGTATGCCTGCCCCTCCCTACCGAGCCAGTCAAACTTCAGGGGCCTTTATCCGATTAGTGCGATTAGTGCGTGCTAGGTGCAGGGAATCGATTTGGGACGCTCACTGGGTCCTGGCCAGGGGCACGGCCCAGTCCAAGCAAATCCCATGAATATGCTCTGGGGAGGGAGCAACCAACCGAAGTCACTGTCACTCCCAGTTCAGGCTCCTCCTGCCCGATTCCAACACGTTGCCCATTTGGTCATGCCCTTCCCGTGGCGGGGGTCTCATTCCCAGCACTGACCGTGGATTAATGAAGGTCCCTTTGCTGGCTCTGCTCTCTGTTGGGCTCACCAACCCCCGACTTCAGTGCTGCTGTGGTTCCTGTGAGTGGCAAGTTTGGGCGGCTCTGCCGGCAGGCGTGGATTCAATCTAGCGCAAATTCAGGCCGGCCAAGATTTTCTTTCAGATTGGAACATTAGTCCGAATCAAATTATATCTATTCAATTTGTATGACATATAGCCATGAAGAAATGTTAAAGTAGCTGCAAATGATACTGGTAAGAGAGGAAAAAGTAGCAGGTGTGGTGGTGCACAACTAATTCCAGCACTCACGAGGCTGAGGCAGAAGCAGTACCTTGAGTTTGAGGCCAACCTGGGCTATCTAACAAACTCAGGACCAACCTGAATTACATAGCAATACCCTGTCTCAAACAGACAAAAAAAAAAGGAAAAAGCAATGCACAAAATGGGGGAAAATAGTTGCAGATCATATATCTAATTAAAAAAAGGAACTTGTATCAACAATATATGAAGAACTCTTAAACTCAATCCAATTTAAAAATGGGCTTAGATTTGAATAGATAGGTACTTCTCCAAGGAAGTCATAGAAATGATCAAAAAGAAAATAAGCACTATATAGTATATGTCATTATTATTTATCATTAATAAATAAGTTTTTCTTTCTTTTTTTTGGGGGGGTACTGAGGATCGAACTCAGGACCTTGCACTTGCCAGGCAGGTGCTTATGCCGTTGAGCTACATCCCCATCCCACAAGTTTTTATTTTCATTTTCCTAATGACTAATAAATAATGATAAAGGATCATTAGTTATTAAGGAAATGAGAATCAGAACTACAATGAGAAGTCTTCATCCCCATAAAATAACAGCCCCACTGTTCATACCAAAATCTGTCTTATTGCTAGAATACAGTGTGTACAACCCACAGTATAAAGGAGGTTAATTTGGCTCCTAGTTTGTATAGGTTTCAGTCCATAGTTGGCTGGTCCTAGGCAAGGTGTCAGCACAGAGGGGAGCTACTGGTGGCATTGCAGTGGGAAGTGGAGAGAGGGTGACAGAAGACTGGGGAAGAGATACACCCTTGCAGGCCATGCTGCAGTGACCCTTCCTTTGTCCAGGCTTCATCCCACAGTTTCACATTTAGCCCTAAACTCATCAGCAGATGAATCCACTGATGAGTGTCTCAACTCCATGATCCAGTCACCTCACCAAAGCCCCACCTATGAGTACATGAGACTTTGAGGGGGCATCTAGATATAAACCTTAATGGTGAGGATGTGAAGAAGTTATGCATTGCTGTTGAGATTGTGAAATAGTGTAGTTTCTTTGGAAAGTAGTTTGGCGTTTCTCAGAATGTTAAAAGTAAATTATCATTTGACCTAGCAGTTTTACTCCTGTTATACTCAAGAGAACTCAAGACCTGTTCACATTCAAACTTGCATAGTGTTATACTAGCCAAAAAGTGGTGACTACCCAAAAACCACCAATAGATAAATGAATAAAATGTGGTATAGTTACTCAAGGATGAACTATGGAAATACACTGTGTTGTGGATGAACCTTGAAAACATTGTGCTAAGGAAGAACCTAATCACAAAGGACCACATATTTCCCCAACTCTACAAAACTTCATCCCCCTAGAATGCCATTGAGCATTCTAAAATGTTTTCCATCTAAATGCAATATGATTGCATTTAGATGCATTGCTTTCCATCTAAATGCAATGTGATTGCATATAGATGCATTGTAGCCAAACTGTGTACATTGTAGGTTTGTGGTTGTTAGGAGCTTGGGAAAGGGGGAGGGAAGAATGAGAGTGACAGGCAGAGGGTGCAAGATTTCTTCAGTAGAGGATAAAAATGTTCTAAAATGAGATTGTGGTGATGATGGTAGGACTCTGATACACTGAATTGTACACTTTATTTTATTTTTTTGGCACTGGGGATTGAACTGATGACTTCAGCACTTGCCAAGCAGGCGCTTATGCCGCTGAGCTAAATCCCTGGCTTTTGAATTGTACGCTTTAAATGAGTGAACTATATGGTTTGATAAATTGAATAATGGCCCCCAAATGTAGCCAGGTCCTAACCTTGGAACCTGTGAATTTTACCCTGTGCAGTAAAATGGGACTTTGCAGACATGATGAAATTACAAATCTCAAAATGGGGAAATTAGGTAAGCCCTAAATATAATCACAAGTATCTTTATAAGAGATAGATAAAAGGAAATTGATACAAAAATATTATGTATTGGTGGATGCAAGAAGGTAGCTACCAGTAAGAGTCAGGAACTAGGGAATGTAGACTAGACAGAAGCTAAACCAGGCAAGAGAATGGGCTCTTGCCAGAGCCTCCAGAGGATCCAGTCAACCAGCAGCCTTAACTTTAGCTCAGTAAAACCAAAAAAAATAGGTTTGTATGGCTTTAAGCCATTAAATTTGTACTTTGCGATAGGCCTTAGGAAACATAGTACAATTTATACCATTAGAAAAAATAAAGCTTATCTCAGTAAAGCTGTTATTCTGGGCATGGTGGCACATGCCTGTAATCCCATCACTTGGGAGACTGAGGCAAGAGGATTGCTGTGAGGTCAAGGCCAGTCTCAACTACATGGTGACACCTAGACTCAAAAAAAAAAAAAAAAAAAAAAGCTGTTGAAAGTGTTAAAAGTAGAGACAAAATTATGTCAGACAGTAAAACATGGATCTTACCATTAATATGAGACAAAGCCAAATTTTCAAGGCAAAAATGTACTAACTGAGAACCAGAAGTCATTCAGTATTAAAAATTAGAATTTTTGTTTTGTTTTGTTCTTTTTCTTGCCTTTTTTCAGACAGTGGTGCACTATGTAGTTATGGCTGGCCTTGAACTGACTTTGTAGCCCAGGCTAGCCTTGAACTCACAGTGATCCTACTGCCCTTGGCTCCTGAGTGCTAGGGTTACAAGATTACAGGTGTGCATCACCATGCCCAGCCAAAAATCAGTATAAATTTATAATGAACCTTTTACATATCAGTTATGATTAAATCAAAACATGTAGGTCGAAAGTTAAAACTTAAGAAAAAAACCCCAAAGTGATAGTAAGAGGCTGTACTATCTGCTGGAACAAGAAAGCAAAATATATATGAGAATATAAAGATCAGAATCAAGTTATTAAGGTTGTTATAAAATATCCATATGTTAATAAATACATGGGAGAAATGAATGAGCAAACACACAGGAAAAAGTAGAGTTGTTAAATTTAAGAATTGGTTCTGTGACAGATCTAATAAAATAGGAAAACTTATCATGCTCAGCAAGAAAAATGAAGAAGGAAACTCCAGCCATGGACATAAGATGTAGCAGTCCTAGAGACAGTCCTGAGTTTGCACAGGGAGCTTCGTAACTTTCTGACTTTACTGCTCTCACAAGAGCTCCCCATACAGCCGTCCTCTGATTTGCTTTAGACAGCATTCAATATGTGGTGGGTTTACCAGGATATAGCTCCATTGTTAAGTTGAAGAACATCTTGTAGATACTGGTTAAGTATAGATTGGAAAAATAAAGAAAAATGAATAGGTTGGAATTTTTAAAAATCCTGTGTACTAATTCTGTTCTTATAAATTAAAAATCTTAGCTAAATGGACAAATTTAGAAAAAAATAACTAAAACATATCCAAATCTCAGTAAAATAGTAAAAATACTAACTGAAAATTTCAGTAGATCAATAAATATATACAGAATTGAAAAAATGATTAAAGAACTGTATCCTTTAACAGTAAGCTGTAATCATTTTGGTTGACCTCTGTTAAACCTTTACATTACAGACAATTCACTATTCATGTATCAGTGGTCTTGGTATACAGAATAGTATAAAGAATTGAAGTCCATTGTTTACAGCAATCAGTTAATACAGTATATTTTAACACAAACCTCACATCAATAACAAATGATTTATAATATTACTGTCTAGCAATATTGAATGCTTAACTATTCAAGGTACAGTTCAAGGTACAGTTATTAGAACTTGTGCTATCTCGTTTGAAAACTATTGATGTTTGTACTTTATCCCCCTCCCTGAAACCATTATTAATCTTCCTTTTGCTCTTCTAGTTGGAGGCTGAACAGAATTAGGGAAAAATTACAAGGCAATAGGCCTATTTATTTTTTGCATATGGATTTCAGACTCAGGATTGTCTACTGTACAAATTTATTGAAAGGAAATTGAAAGATACACTGGGCCTTATAATAGTTGAGGTTTTTTTCTTGTTATTTTCCAGTTTTGTTTATTTCTTTATCCTGTACTCTGCCCATATTACCTCCTTGCCTACAATTGGAGTATATAACAAGTGACTGTAAATGAAATTAAATGGCTGACAATGAAACAATAGCAGTAACTATAATTTATTCAGTGTTTATAACACGTCTATTTTTTTAAGCTCTTTAAGCATGTAATTTTTGTTTAATCATGATAACCCTGTAATGTGTTTATTATTTACACTTCATACATATGAGAATTGAGAATTGCCTTTAAAAAAAGAAAACCGGGCATGGTGGCCCACACCTGTAATCCCAGCACTCAGGAGGCTGAGGCAGGAGGATCGTTGCAAATTCAAGACCAACCTGAGCTACAAAGTGAGCTGAAAGCTGGCCTGAACTACATCATGAGTCCTTGTCTCAAAAAGACAGAGAGAGTTTGATACCTTAAGTATTCTGGTCAAGATCACATACTTACTAAATAGTGAGACAATGGTTAATATTTTTAATGTGTAAAGAGCTCTCAAATATCAATAAAGGGGGGCTGAGGATATAGCTCAGCAGCATAAGCACCCACCTTGTAAGCATGCAGTTATGAGTTTCGATCCCCAGTGTTCCCCCCCGCCGCCAAATATATCAATAAAGGGCCAGATGTGATGGCACACACCATTAAAGCTGAGGCAGGAGGATCATTGTGAGTTCAAGGCCAGCCTGGGCTACATAGCCTGAACTACATAACAAGACCCCATCTCAAAAAAAACAAAACAAAACAAAACAAAACCATTAAAGTATATGAGCAGGTAAATAACAGAGACCCAAAGATACAAATTTGCATATGGATGAGATATTAGATGATATTAAAAAATTACTGTTTTTGTAAGATGTGAGCATTATAGTTCTGTAAAACACTGTCATTTTTCTAGGGTATATGCTAAAGTATTTAGAATGTAGTGCTTATAAAATACACTTTAAGTGGTCAGAGAAACAATTGGTTATATGAGTATAGGTGGCAGAAGAATCAAAATGTTTGTAATTACAGAATCGAGTTGGTGGACAAAGAGGTACTTTTTTTTTTTTTTTTTTTTTACTGTTTTTTCCACCTTTTATTTGAAAATTGTCATTTAGAGATTTTTTTAAAAAACAGGCTGGGGATTTAGCTCAGTGGCCAAAGGGCCTGCCTGGCAAGCATGAGGTAATAAGTTCAATCCCCAGTACCAAAAAAAAAAAAAAAAAAGAGATTGTTTAAAAAACATACGGGGGAGGAGGGATAAATGAAAAGGGAAGATATAGATGACTAAGAAAGTTTAAAGAAATGTGAATTAAAACAAAAACTGAAAAAAAACACAAAAACTGTTTGCACAGCTCATGTTAGCAAAAATGGAAAAGATCTATAACCTGCAATATTGGCATGCCAAACAATTTAACTTGGTATTGTTTTCTAGAGGACAGGTATTTTGAAAAGTGCCCAAACTGAATATAGTGGTAAACACCTATAATCTCAGCCCTCTCTGGAAAGCTGAGACAGGAGGATTGCAAGTTCAAACCCAGTCTAGGCAATTTAATGACTTAACGAGACCCTGTATCAAAATACAATTACAAAAATGGCCGAGAATGCACTTCACATCCCCAGTCATTTATTTATTAATGTACTTTTTGTTTTTTGTCTTTTTGAGACAGGGCCTTACTATGTAGTTCAGGCTAACCTTGAACTCATTATGTAGTCTAGGTGGGCCTCAAACTCATGGCAGCCTTCCTGCCTCAGCCTCCTGAGTGCTGGGATTACAGGTGTGCACCGCCACATTTTATAGCACTCTCCCCAGCTTGTAATTAGGTACTTATCATTGTAACTATTTTAAAATTTATCTTCCCTACCATCTCAATTTTTCCTTAGCACAGACCAGCAGACTACAAGCAAATAATAAGTACAGGCATTTGTTGGATGAATTATAGGGTAGAGGAGCTACCAGTTTCGTGTATTTGTTATAAGTCAGAACTAGATTCACTTTCAGAAAGCCTGTATTGTGCTGGCTAATGAGAATCCCTTAATCCAGAAATTCAAGGTTTCTTGAGCTCCACTACCCCCCCCATTTTGGAATATTTATTTATTTATTTTACTTTCTCACCTTTTTCCTTTATTGAGACAAATTTTGTTCTTTAAAAAAATTCTCATTGTATTTTTTTTAATTTAAAGAGAAAAAAAAACATGTAAAGGGTGGAGATAATACAGAATTTCAAAAAAAAAGATAAACAGTAAGAAATCACTAGTTGATAAATTACATATTGCCCTCTTAGAAAGTTGTTCAAGTTACAAAATTAAAGCATGCAAAGTAGATATTCAAACAGTGAGACTGTAAACAACTACGCGTGCATGAGTCTCTACATGTATTTCTATCCGTTCTGTATTAGAGGGAAAAACAAAACATAGCAAGACAAAACAAAACAAATACCTATAAAAACATGAAACCAAAAAATCATATAAAACCACAGTACAAGGTGATCTACAATGATTACTGTGTTGTTTCTTATTATCTTCAATAGAATTGTCTATATCATCAGGCATAATTGAATATAGCATTATAATTGAATATAGCAGTACACAACCATATTAGTAAAAATAAAACATTGTAGACAGTATAAAGCTTCAAAGGCAGGTAATAATCAAACCAGAGTGGATATTCTAGTGAATCTTGTCATCTTAAGTGCAGTTACCTATACTCTCAGACTTGATACTATCAATCATACCAGCTTTGAATAAAATCTATCAATACAAAACAGTGATCTAACAAACCAGATTCAATTACAATCAGTCATGGTAAAACAGTGTAGGTTATACAGAGCTTTAGATTAAGTTAATAGGAAATTAAGGATGATTACTGTACTATATCCTGTTATTTTCTGGATAACTGTGCCCTCAAATCTAGTACAGGTAGATTGACTGGAACAGAATATAATCCATCTAAGCAGAGTGGTGTGAGTAATGTAGGTTTTAAATCCTGGTGCACTATTAACAATATAGTGTATCAAGGCCATCTATGTTAGAGATTCTAGTTATCCTTCTCTGCCTCATTTCTGCTATACTATTTTTCTGCCTTTGTCTGGTTTTCTCCTTCATTCTACTGCCTGCCCCACTCATTGAAGCCTTTCTGCCACTGTTCCTAAAATCCTGGTATTTTTTTTCTCTCTGGAATGTCCTTCAGTATTCTCTGTAGGGTTGGATTGGTGGTCACAAACTCCCCCAGTTCCTCTTTGTCATGGAAGCATTTTGTTTCTCCATTAATTTCTAGTGACAGCTTTTCAGGGTACATCAATCTGGAGGTTATTTTCTTTCAGGGCTTGGAATACTTCAAGCTCTTCTTGATCTGATATCAGGTCTGTGTTGAGAAGTCTGCCATGATCTTGATGAGCTTACTTTTATAGGTAATCTGTTTCTTTTCTCTGATGGCTTTTAATATTCTGTTTTTATATTGAATTTCTGGTATCTTGATTATTATATGTCAGGGTGTAGCTCTGTTTTGGTTGTAGGTGGCTGGAGTTCTGTATGCCTCACATAACCAAATGTCATTTTCTTTTCCCATGCTTGGGAAGTTTCCCTTAATTATTTCTGTGAATAGCCTTTGTAATTTGCCTGTATGTATTCCTGCTTCTTCGTTCACATTTCTTATTCTTAAATTATAGATTCTCTTGTCGTCTTCCACTGCCTTTAAATTTGATGTCCTTTGCAGTTGAAAATGGTTGTCATTTGGACATGGTGCTATATGCTTGAAATCTCAGCACCAGGGAGGCTGAAGCAAGAGGATCATGAGTTTAAGGACAGCCTAGACAACATAGCAAGTTTAAGGTCACCCTGGAGTCCATACCAAGACATTGTCTCAAGCAAACAAAACTTTTGCCTCTGTAAGCCTGCTCTTCAAGACACTAAAAGATCCTTAGGAGTGTTTTAGCCTTTGGGGTGTCATTCTTAGTGAAGGCTCAACACCATAGTCATCAGTCGTCAGACAGGCTAGTTCAGTACTGCCTATGGGATTGGGGTCATCCCACAGAAGTAGATATAGGCAGCTAGGAACCCCACTTTAGGGAAAACCATTTTTAAGCACTGATTTTTTTTTTTAAAGAGAAAAATATAACAAAACTTCAAAACATGATAATTAGAGGGTAACAAAGGTTAATACATTGGGTATTTTTATCTCTAAATTAATTACTCAATGTATAAGATGTCTGCATTTAATTGTCCATGCAATATTAGCACAAACCTGTCTTTTCAATGACCTCAGAGAAATTAGTAATATAACTTATAATATATCTTAACTATCTTTTGTATATATGTATTATTTCAGCTTCTCACACTAGTGAGACAATGGTGATGTTTACACATGCGAACCTGATTTATTTCACTTTTGAGTATGGTCTCCAGTTGTATCCATTTACCTATAAAAGTGTTGTTTATTTTTCTTTATATCTGAGTAGTACTTCATTGTGTAAAAATAACCACATCTTTTTTATCCATTCCTCAGTCGATGGGCATTAGGTTGTTTCTAAGATCTAGCCATCACAAATTGTACTTCTATAAACATGGGTACACATGTATCACTGTTGTATAATGTTTTTAATTCTTCTAAAAAGATAGCCAGAAGGGGAATAACTGAGTCAAATGGATCCTCCAATCCTAGTTTTTTGAGGAATCTTCACACTGATTTCCATAGTGTTTGCACCAGTCTACACTCTTACCAACAGTGGAGACAGATTCCTTTTTCCCCCAGTCCCTCCAGCATTAGTTATTGATTAATTAGTTATTGATTGACTTTGAATCTCAGTGTTGTTTGAATTAGCATCTCTCAAATGACCAGTGATTCCAGAGCACGTGTGGCCATGAAGTTATGCTGATCAGATCCTAGTCTCTTTGGCCCAGTGCCAGCCTCCTTTCCTCTCCTGTCTCAGTCCAGGTCTCCAGTATCTTGCTTGAGGCTCCTGGATTCCTAGTTTTGAACCTTAAAATTTAGGATTGAGATAGGTTTTTTATCGTGTGTGTGTGTGTGTGTGTGTGTGTGTGTGTGTGTATTTATTTGCTGTTTGTATTTCTTCATCTGAGAAGTGTGTATTTATCTCAGATGCCCATTTTTTGGATTGTGTCTTTAAATGTGGGAGATCTGATTTTTTGAGTTCTTTATATATTCTTGATAATAATCCTTTGTTTTAGGAACAACTGAGAAACACTTTTTCCCACATTATGGGTTAATTCTTCACTCTGTTGGTGGTTTCTCTTGCTGTTAAGCACTGATTTTTTACTGGTTCTGCATTTGATTCTTCCTGTATGTGACTCGGTGTCCTCAAATGTAAAATAAGGATAATAATACTGACCTCCTTCTTTTCATCTTCTGTTATCTTTGATTTCTTTCTTAAATGTTTTATAATTTTCACTGTAATTTTTTTGTCAGATTTATTCCTAGGTATATTTTTTTAAAGCTGTTGTAAAATATAATTGATTTTTCTGCTTTCTTCCTCAGTGACTTCATTATTGTTGTATTGAAAAATTACGTTCTTGTATGTTGATTTTCGTACCCTGCAACTTTGCTGAATTTGTCTATCCATTGTTGTTGTGTTTTTTGTTTTTGTTTTTGTTTTTATCTTTTTGGTCTTTTTGAGACCAGGTCTCGCTGTGTAGTTCAGGCTGCCCGTGGGCTCATTTTGTAGCCCACGTTGGTCTTGAACTCACAGCAGTCCTCCTCTCTCAGCCTCCTGCGTGCTGGGATTACAGGAGTGCACCACCACATCTGGCTTGTCTATCAGTTGTAAGAGACTTTTAGTGAATCCTTTAGGGTTTTTATAAATACTGAATTATATCATCTGCAAACAGGAAAAAAATAATACTGATCTCTCTAGGGAGCAGTCAAAATTAATGAAAGTTGATTATCAGTCTTTTATATAAAGTGCTTAGGGGGATATGGTGTCAAAAGCATAGGCAAGTTGATGGAGTTTAAAAGTACTGAGCCCTGAGGCTGTTTCCTGGTGACTTAACTGCTGCGTCACATGTGGTCACTGGCTTTGCAGGAGTAAGCCTGGATTTATGCTCTTGAGGAACAGAGAGAATTTTCCAAGAAGAACCAGGTGAGTTATCATAAGGGTAGGTCTCCCCTCAGAGCCAGTAATTCACAAGCCAGTTTTACATGCACAGAGTCACTTAGTTACAGAGGCATGGAGTAACTCTAGAGCTACCAGTTGCCAACTTCTGTATAAGTCCTCTTTCTGCCTGTGTTGCATTCACGCTTCCCAGTATGTAAGAGAACTGCATCCTTTACTTGTACCGATTTTAAAAATGGCTTCATTTACATTAAATGTGGAAATTTATTTTAAAACCAGTGCAAGCCTGATTGTTCATGTATTAACAAATATTTAACATTGTTGAATACAGTGTATAAGATAAAGAGCTCAGCCAGGCTTGGTGGTGCACTCCTGTAATCCCAGCACTTGAGAGGCTGAGGCAGGAAAGTTGTTTGCAAGTTCTAGACCAGCCTGAGCTACAAAGTGAGCCTAAGGCCAGCCTGAACCGCATAGCGAGACCCTGTCTCAAAAAGACAAAAATAAATTAATTAATTAAAATAAAAAATAAAATTAAGCTGGGTGTGGTGGCTCATGCCTGAATCCCAGCATTTGGGAGGCTGAGGCAGGAGGATCGTTGTGAGTTCGAGACTAGCATGGGCTACAAAATGAGCTCAAGGCCAGCCTGAACTGCCTAGCAACCCTGCCTCAAAATAAATAAATAAATAAAATTTAAAAATAAAGAAGGTTGGAGTAGTTCACTGTGAAAGCCTTGGGTTCAGTCCCCGGTAACACTCACACACGCATGTGCATGCACACACACGTAGTGTTTTAAGGATTGAGACAACATATGCAGTGGTGCTTTAGGCATAGTAAGTGCTCAGTAAATGATATTTGATGATAACAAGTGTTTCCAGAATCTTAAATAGCTTTAGCCTACAAGATGAATTGAGGGAAGAGAGATTGGTAACTGGTTTTGATTTTCAGTGATTTTTACTTTAATTGTAAAACTAGTTGACATATTTATATATTTATAGGTATGAGGTGACAAAGGCTTGAACTGTGGTATGGGAATAGAAGGCAGAAATTGGAACACAAAGGAATTTGTATTTTATCCTATGACATTAATTATATAAGGCACTGGTATTTTTGTAACAAAGAAAAAATACTGATTAACTGACATACTGCTTATCACCTAGAATTTTTATTGTGCACTTAGTTATTATTTATTGTGTACTCTTCCAGCATTCTGTTTAAACTTAAAGGGAAATTTTAAGCAGAATACATTCCTGAAACTTGACATCCAATTCATGTCTTATAATTACTTGTTTCAGTCACTTGTCTGTATTTTTTCATGTAGTACCTGTATGTGCCACCAAGAGCATGGATATTGCTATAGTTTTTAAAAAATCTAGGCAGGCATGATGTTGGGATATCTGTAATCCCAGCACTTGGGAGGCTGAGGCAGGAGGATTGTAATTTCGAGACCAGCCTGTGCTACAAAGTGAATTCCAGGCCAGCCTAAACTGCATAGCAAGACCCTGTCTCAAAAAGACCGTAAATAAATAAACAAATATCAAATAAAAATTTCTTGGGATTTTGTTTTTCCAGCCTTGCACAAGTTTGATGTGAATGCTTCTTGGTCTTAGCAGAAATTGTCACTGGGAGATTATCAGACAGCAGCCAGTGCTCACGTGGCACTGAGTAATTTACTGGCTGAGAGGCAAGGGTGGTGTGTGTGTCCAGGGATGGGCCCTGGTGATGTTTGCAAAAGTGACAACTGTACCCCTTGTGATCTGTCCACAGACATTTCAGAGGATGATCAAAGTGGGAGGAAACCATCTCAGAGCTGAGAGATCAGAGCATCGAAACACTAGCTTTGTACTTCTGGAAAGCTTTTTTAGCAAGCTTAGAAAAAAGTGTCATTCCCCTCCCCCTCCGCCACAGTTGTTTGGTTACAAGTTAATTCTGAAGCATTTTTATTAAGAGTCAAAATATTTTTAAAGAATTATGTAGCATGGAAGTTTAGCAAGACACCAAGATGTGAACGTCAAAAATTATACTGGTTCATAAAAATGGCTGAAATTGTTTGAAACTAGCTACTATAATAGTAATAAACTTATGAGTCCTCATCTTTGAATGCCAGGTATTACCAGCACATGAACTGTGTTTTATACTCTTATTATTCATTTTTACTATGGGCCCACACCGACTGTAAGGATTTAACCTGCTCTCCTAAATTCAAAGACCAAACCCAGATTTATAAAAGTCAATCATTTCTATGGGTTGGTAGCATAAAAGTTTACATAGAATAGAGAAACACAGAAAATGTAACCCTGTAGACTTGCAAATTGTAGTAGCAGTACCAGTGATGTTACTGTAAACATAGTTCTGCTGGGTGTGGTGTTGCAAGCCTGAAATCCCAGCACTCATGAGGTTGAGGCAGGAGAATCACCATGAGTTTGAGCCCGGCTTGGGCTACAAAAGTGGTTCAAGACCAATCTAAAATACATACTAAGTAAGACCCTGCCTCAAAACACCAGAAAGTAAACATGGTTCTTGTTTTTGTTTGATTTTCTCTTTCTTTTTTTTAAGGCTGGAGATTGAACCTAGAATCTTGTGCCTGCTAGGCAAGTATTAGGCCACAGAGCCACACCCCCCTGACTCTATTTAAAATTTTGTTTTATTAATTTATTTATTTGAGACAGTCTCATTAAGTTGCTGAGGTAGGCCTTAAACTTGTAGCCCTTCTGCCTGCCTCTGCCTCTTTAGTAGCTGAGATTACAGGCATAAAAGTCACTGCACTCAGCTGGCAAATCGACACTTTTATATTTAGAAACAGGATAAAATAATCTATAGAGTGATAATGGTCTTCAGTTTGTGTTGTTTTTCCTTCACTCTCTTAAATTATGGACCTGTTGAGAGTCTCTGCAAAGGAGTATCACCAAGCCAACAATATTTACTCTCTTATGTTATGGACCTGTTGGGAGTAACTGAAATGGAGTATCACTAAGCCAACAATATTTACTTTTCCAGATGCTTAGGGTAGAATTTGGGGATCTTTCTTCTGTACCCCTCATGATGTGTTCCAATAAGAAACTGTCTTTACTAAGAGTCCTGTCCACTTAAGCAGAACACCCAGGACTTGAACATTGCCAGAACTTCTGGGGAAACCTCATCTTCTCTTGCCTTTTTAGTGTGACCTGATGCCTTCAGTCCTGAAGGCCATTTGCTGTCCCACTTCCATAATTCTGTGGCTTCTTCATTATCCCCAAAAGTGTCCCATCCCCCTTGTGTATCTTCTAAGAGCATGAGCCAAATATGTGTGGTCACAGTCTCCAGCATCTGCCTCCCATTCCTGCTCCTGAAGGAGCCTGTGCTGCTGCTGCAGGGCTCTTTTGACACATTCACTCTTGGTGCCAGGGATTGATTTGCACTTGGGCTACCGCTGCCGGCCAGAGGCGTCACAATGCAGAAGTTCACCTCTGTAGCCACGGGAGACTGGAACAGAACAGCATCTGACCTTTGGGCTCTGGCCCCTAGCCTTACTTAGGAGCACACTTCTGATGCTTAACTGCAATAAACACCTCTGGTGATTGATTGATTAATTTTACCAGTCACTTTTGTTGTTTTGATTCTTGTTCTCAGTTTGGCCTCTTGAACACCTGCATCTCATCTATCTGGTATAGTGTGCCATTGTGGAAAAGTAGCAGCAGTTTCATACAGATTACTTAGAATTTTAAAGCCAAGTCTTGAGGGATCTTGAAAATGATTTTGGCATTTAATTGCCACAGTCAGATGTTTATCGCCTGACCTGGAAAATGCAAAACAATGAATGCTATTCCTGGTAGATTTTGAGCAGGTGATGTCCTCACTTGTTTGTTTGTTTGTTTGTTTTGAGCCAGGGTCTCACTATGTAGCCAAGCTGGCTCAGACTCACTGTAGTCCAGAGTAGACTCATAAACTCACAGTGATCCTCCTGCTTTAGTCTCCCAAGTGCTTGTCATGTTGACTGAGGAAATGTGAATTTAACTGGGGAGCAGTATTTCCATAAAACTTGCCTTGCTACCTCTTTCTGCTGTTGGTACCTGTAATTCTATCATCTTCTCTTTAATTCCGTTTGCTGTGATGTCTTCAGGGCCAGCTAGTTAAAGGAGTGTTTGCTCTCAGGGCTCTGCAGTGGCTCAGGGAGACCTGCCCCACCCACCCCTCTGTTGCCTGGCACCATTCCTCCTTGGTAGTTGGGCAGCTTGTTTACTTCTGCCCTTAATTCCCTGCAGGTGCGAAAGTACAAGAGCATGATCCTGGAAGACTTGGAGTCTGCTCTAGCAGAACACGCCCCTGCGCCACAGGAGGTTAACTCTGAGCTGCCGCCTCTCACTATCGATGGGATTCCAGTCTCTGTGGACAAAATGACCCAGGTAAGGGGCGGGAAGCCAGGCACAGATGCAGAGACCAGAGGCTCACTTTTCTAGCCTGGTGCTCAGGGATATGACAGGGAGGAGGTGCAAATTGGAGTGTGATACAAGGCAGCAGCCCGAGAGAAGTCAGGGCAGTGCTAGATAGGTGCTCCCACCTCAGGGTGTTGTGCAGGCTCCTCTTTCTGTTGTCTGTTCTTTCTCTCGTGAAATCTTTGGGTTGGATCGGGAAACTTGGAGCTTAAGGTTGGTCTTAACAGGAGAATGTGACGGCCAGTCACAATCTAGTAGGACAGGTTTTAGTCTCTTGGGCTGAGCTTCTCCTCTTTCCATGTAAATTCTGGATACCATCACACTATTGCTGTTCCCCGGGGAATAAGAACACAAAACTCAGAAGGACAGCATCCTGAGTCAGTGCCGCCCTCCTCATAGAGAAGGGAAGTAAAATGTGCTTAGGCTGGTAATCCTGTGCCTTAGTGATTTTGCTGAGGTTGTTCCTTTTATGTTTAAGTAACAGCTTAATCAAAATCAACATTTTATAACATCTTTTCCATCTTATTTCTTTATTAATGCCCTTCTATCTTGCTAAATTCAGTTGTCAGTTTTCTTTCCTTGTCATTGTTGGGTCTTTCAATAGTATTTATCTCAGTTACTGCTTCCTTCTTGAAACTTTTTTGCATTTTTTTGTTTGTTTTTTTGAACAGGGTCTTGCTTAGTAGTTCAAATTAGCCTTGAACTTAGTATATAGCCCAACCTGGCCTCAAACTCACAGCAGTCTTCCTGCATCAGCCTCAGGTGTGCTGGGATTATAGGTGTGTGATGCCACACCCAGCTTCAAATACTTCCCTTTCAGTCTCCATGACCCCATGCTCCTGAACATCCTCCTACCTTAATGGCTGCTGCTTCTCAGCCTTTTTTAATGGTTCCCCTTGCTTATTTCACCTGAGAAATAAGAGCCCAGGCCTTAGCTATCTGCTCTATCCTACATTCCTCTCTGTGTAGTCTAATCTGTGGGCTTCCCATTCCATGTGCTATTGCACCACTGGAATGTCCAGTAGCCAGAATGCTCAAAACAGAACCTTTGGTTGTCTCCATTTTCCATTCCCACTCTGTTCCTTCCCTTTTGTTCCCCATGTCACTCGATGCCACCATCATACCTCTGGTTGCTCAGATTCTAGAACAAGAGTAATCCCTATTTCCACCCACACCCGTCTTCACCTGAAGCTGCCTGTTTTTTCTCAGCTCTGACAGCATGCTCACCCCAGCCTTAGCACCCTTCCTGGTGACTGTTTCAGTACCAACCCTCCCTGCCACCAGCTGCTCTACTGCTGCCATTTTCCATTCGGCTGTCATAAAGACTCTTCAGAAATGTGTTGGCCCCTTAATGGCATCCCACTGTTTCTAGAATCAAATCCCAACCATTGGATGCCCTGGATAACCTGTCCTCTTCCAGCCAGGCATGGTGGTGCATACCTGTAATTTTAGCACATGGGAGGCTGAGGCAGGAAAATCAGCATGAGTTCAGGCCAGTCTGAATATAGACACACTCTCATAAAACACAAAAGCAAAACAGATAATCTAGCCTCTTCCGAATTCATCTCTTCCCCCCTCAGTCATTGAGCTATAGGCACAATGTCTTTTTCTCAAACATCTCTATGCTTTTACTATTTCCTTTGCCTAGAATACTGTTCTTTTGGATCTTGGTATGTTCAACTGCATCTTATGCAAAGTTCCTAAGACAGCTATTTGATTTGGTTTGGTTTAGTTTAGTTTGGTTTGTGAGACAGGGTCTTACTGTGTAATCCTGGCTGGCCTTGAACCTTCTGCTTCAGCCTCCTGAGTGCTTGGGCTCACAGGCACATGCCACCATCCTCAGCTCAGATAATACTTCTTGATTATCCTATCTTATGAAGTGTCCTCCTCCCCCAGGTCATTAATTAATACAATCTTGGTATTACTGTCTGGATAGCACTTATCACTACCTGAACTGATGTCATCTATTAACACTGTACTGCCAGTAGAATTAAGAACTGGGACTTGGTTTTTATTCTTTACTCTTGTACAGTACAACTGCCCAGCACCTGAAGCCACTTATCATCTCAACAATAATATCTGGTCAATGGATGACCTAAGGATCAAAGCAAAAGTGAATCCAGTGCAAGTTGGCCTTGAGCCAGTGTACACTCCGTACAGACAGTGATGTTACTGCTCATGAGAGGACATTGTTCTTCCTTATTAGATTTGAAGCAGCAACTTCATGTGAAGTAATATTATAATAAATATAAAGCTAGGCTGGGTGTGGTGGTACACACCTGTAATCTCATCATTTGGGAGGCTGAGGCAGGAGGCTATTTGAGTTTGAGACTACTGTGGTATGTAATTCTAAGATAGACTAGATTAATCTTGAAATTTTTCCCCCTGCAGTAATAAGGATTAAAGACACAGCCTTTGTATCACTTCTTTTTTTTTTTTTTCTGGAAAGGGTATTGCTAAATAGCTGAGTACCTGTGGGCTCAAACTTGCGATTCCCCCCTCAGCCTCCCAGAGTGCTGGGATTGCAGGTGTGCACCCCCTATCATCTCTTATGTAGACAGAAATTACACAGAATAGAACATCTGTCAGAACTAATGCCCTGTTCACTTAGAAGCACCTATGTAGGACTTTTTATTTGGCTTTGATTTTTGTCTTTTCTGTTTTGTGTCACCATGGTGATTAGACTTCTTTATTAATAAGTAGGATGCTTTACTTGAAAAGCTTCAGTTTTTACTGTGATAAATATATCCTGATTCTGATAACCTCTTTTCTCATGGCTCAAAAAAATAAAATAACTTTAGCAGTGGTGTCGAACCTATGGCATGTGTGCTGCAGCGGATTGTTTGTGTCATTGGAAGCTCTAAAAGGTTTACCATCACTGCTTTATAGTATTTATAGTGATAAAATGAAAAATTTAGGCCTCTTTAAGAATAGCAGCTGAGCTGGATGGAGTGGTGTACTCATGTAGTCCCAGTACTTGGGAGGCAGTGGCAGGAGGATCACTGCAAGTTCAAGGCCAGCCTGGGCATAGCGAGACTTTGTCTCATTTAAAAAAAAAAAAAAAAAAAAGGAAAATAAAAAACAAAGCTAAAAAATCAAAACACAAAACCCACCCTTAAATTGGAGCAGGTGGAGATGAAGCTTACTAGCAGAAATTATTATTTATGATAAGTTCTGCAACCTCAGAATTAATTTACAAGGAAACAGAAATTTTTCAGAAATTTTTAAAGTCCAGCTAACAGAGTTTTCTGGGGTGCTCTGTACCACAGCTGCGTGGTGGGCTAAATTAGTGTGGGAGGCCCTGGGGTCATGTTCAGAAGTGGACTGCGCATAGGTAGTGTGAGGGGCCCTGCACTCTTGCCTTTCCAGGTGGCAGCCCATAGTGCCTAGCCTCTGCTGCACTCTGCATTGAAGGAACCACATCATTTCATGAGGAGCGTTACCATAATATGATATTCCTCATGGAAAATCAGTCTGCTGTTTATCACACTGGATTTCTTGTCTTGAAGGTTGTAAATCTTGCTGAGATCTATATTAGAAGAGATCCACGCAATGATTATAGAAAGACCTGCCTGGTACTACTGGCTAAAATCGACTCCCCTGTCACTTCTCCCTTCCCCGTGCCCCCTTGAACTTGCTGTTCATGTACTCTCAGGAGCTGTCTGTTGCTTTACTATTCCCTCAGCATGGTGATGCAATGAGGTAGTAACTCCTCACCACTTTGTGGCAAGCCTTCAGAAACGTTCAGTGCAGTGATTGCTTCATTAAGAGGAAGCTGTTCATGAGGCTTGACCTGTTTTACTTAGAAAACAGTCAGTTAGCAGTTTTCATTCTTTGAGGATTTTATTTTGTTTTGAAAAAGCATAGGTTTGGCCTCTTCTACTTGAGGAGTAGAAAACATTGTGCTAATTAAAATAAACAAGACACACAAGAAAATTACAGTGTGATTCTACTTACTTGAGGTATCTAGAATGGACAAATAAGTCATAGAGACAGTAGAATAGAGGTTAGCAGGGGCTGGGTGGAGTAGAAATAGGGGAATTAATGTTTTAATAAGTGTAGAGTTTCTGTTCAAGATGACAAAGGAAAATTTCTGGAAATAGTATTGGCAGTGGTCCTACAGTGTAAATGCACTTATTGGCATGGAGTGGTACATATTGGAATGGAAATGTTTATGTGTACAATGCCATGCCACATTTTATAAATCATTAGGTAGCCACGACACTATTAAAATAATGTGTAACAGTATAGGGTATGTTGAATAGGAAGTAGAATACTTTATTTTATTTCATCTTATTTTATTTTCCCATACTGGGAATCTAACCCAGGGCTTTATACATTTTAGGCAAGTGGTCTTTTACTGAGCCACATCCTCTGTAAGAAATATAATAGTTTGGCTGGGAATAGTGACATATGTCTATAATCCTAGCACTCAGGAGGCTGAGGCAGGAGGATCACCATGAGTTTGAGACTACCCTGGGCTACTATAATGAGTTCAAGGCCAGCATAGAATACATAGTAAGACACCCCACCACCACCAAAAAAAAGTGTAAGCCCGGTGTGGTGGTGCATGCGTGTAATCTCAGCACTCAGGGGGCTGAGGCAGGAGGCTTATTGCAAGTTCAAGATTAGCCTGGGCTATAAAGTGAACTCAAGTCCAGCCTGAATTGTGAGACCCTATCTCAAAAAGGCAAAAAAAATGAGAGAGAGAGAGAAAGAAATAGAATATTTTAAACAGAAAAATGAAGGTGTATCCAGGTATATGAAGGAATAAGAATACTATGGAAATATTTGCAGTTTATATGAATTAATATTCAAAACATACTAATAATTAGTCTTTAAATTTGTAAGAAAGATAATTAGAACACTAAGTGAAGCATTATAACCAGTTCTCAGAAAGGAAAAACAAAAACTCAGTAAAGATATATTCTTGGCTCACTGTTAATGGAAATTGAAATAAGACACTGTTTTCCTGTATCAGATAAGCCAAAATAAGAAAGCTCAGTAATTTTTACAAAAGGGAGGTATGTGAAAAAATAGGTATTATCCTACACTGTTGTTGAGAGTGAGATTGGCAGTCTTTCTGGAGGACAGCTTGGCAGTATCTGTTGAAATGTTGAATGCACATGCCTTCTATTTAAGCAGTAAATCCACTTGTGCACAAAGAAGCATGCATAGGTACTATAAGCACACACACACAAAAAAAACTATAAATAACATGTTTATCTGTAGGGGAATATTAAAATGGAAAATCTTTTCCATAGGTACCAGGCAGCTGTTAGAGAAAATGTGATTTTTTTTTTTAAAGAGTCTTTTTTTTTTTTTTTTTTTTTGCTGGCTCTGGAATGGAACTCACAACCTCTCGTTTACAGAGCCTTAGCCAACTAAGCTAAACCTGGGAACACGAAAAATGTGATTATTATAATTATACTACCATGAAAAAGTCTCTGTGATGGGAAATATGGCATAGAAAAAGCAAGTTGTAAAATATATACAATAGGATACTGGTTGTATTTCTCTTTAGTCATACTGTTCTTTTCCAGCATATATTCAGGAAACACATAGACTCTGACCCATAAGGAAGAATGTTCCTCAGGCTCCTGTGCTGAACAGAAGACTGATGAGGAAGGCTAGACAGCACAGAGGCCTTTGCCTTCATCTGTATAATGCGCATTTATGTAGAAAAAAAATACAACTAGGATAAGCTAACAGAAACCAACCAGTCTGAGACTCTTGCACAAAGACAATAAGGCTTTGAAAGCATTTTGACACTTTGATAGGCTGGGGGAGTGTGAAGAAAAGAAACAGACTTTGTGGCCTGAGAGAGGTGTGAAGAAGTTTTTAAAAGAGACTTTCAGGTTGACAGACCCAGGTAACCAGCATGGACAACATGATGAGACTCCATCAACACCAAGTGTCTTCATCTGCCGGCCCTGAATTCACTCCAGTTTTGCACTTAACTTTCCTCCCAGTTCCTCTTCCCACATTTCCTGTGGGGATGTGTTTTTAGGGAAAATAAGATTGGGAGAAGCCAGTGTTTCTGTTGACAATTGCAGGGAACAGTGCTTCTGGTAGGATGGTCACCTTCATCATTTCTTTGAACAGAGATTAGTGGTATGGGTAAGTATAGAGAGTGAGCAAATCATTTTGGTTTTGCTTTTTATTGCCTTTTAAATACTTACGTGGTCATAACTGGGTCTGTCAGCCTGAAAGTACATAAGATTAAATTAATGTAACAGATCCCCAGTCCCCCCCAAAAAATTAATGTAACAGTACCATAGTCAAAAATTTCTAGTTTTCCTTCCCTGCCACATTCTTGTTTTCCTGTAGGCTATAGAAATCTTAACCTTTCAACATAGTTTGATTTCCACTGCATTGTCTTTAAATGTATTGTAGATTTGCCTGTCAGTACCTGTGAAGGATTTGTTCCACGATCTCTTGCAGATCCTAAAATCTGTAGTTGTTTAACACCCGCATGCTGAGGTCATACTTCATATGTCTTGCTGCAGAGAGGCTCTGAACCATGGGTGGTACATGCATAACTGTCCCATCCAGTAGCATGGTACAGTCCCATTGTGTGGTATAAGTTGCCTGATAGGACAGTCATGTACATACCACTGGTGATTCAAGCCAGTGAAAATGTGTTAAATTATATAAAATCTACACACATAATCTCATATACTATAAATCATCTCACCATTACTTAATAATACCTAATACTGTAATCACTATGTAAATACTGTGTAAGTTGATATTAGACTTTATTATTTAGATGGTCACAATAAGTCTGTGCATGTTTAATACAGATAAAATTTTTTTCCCCCTGAATATGTTTGATCCATGGTTGCTTAAATCCATGGGTACGTAATACAAAGATTGTTGGGGCCTGACTTCATCCTTCTCTAACCTCTTAAGTATCAGAGGAACTGGGAGATACTTGATTTGAAAGACCTTTACATGGTAATTGAGCCTAAATGGACAGTTGCCTAATAGGACAGTCATGTACATACCACTGGTGGTTCAAGCCAGTGAGAATGTGTTAAGTTCCTTATATAAAATGCCATAGTATTGGCATAAAATCTACACACATGCTCTCATACTTTACCTCAAAATAAATCCCTAAACTCAAACATATACAAACCAAAGATAAGGAGAATGAGAGAAATGTTCAGAAATGTTTAAGGATAAAAAATTGTTGGACAGCAAAGAATTAACATGCATAGTAAGAAGTATTGTTTCATTTTATTTAGATAAAGTCTTTTGTATGGGGTGCATATGCAGTGCTGGGGATCAAACCCCGGGGCCTTGCACATGCTAGGCAAGTGCTGTACCACTGAGCTACATCCTCAGCCCCTGGATTAGGCTTTTCAGACTTTTGGAAAATCTTTTACTTTAAAACTATGTATGATTTCTACATAATCTTTACCTTTAATTGCCAGTGACATAAGGTTGTTATCCTTTTCTTTACTGATTGTGTGTTGGAAATGTAGTATTTTCTACTCTACTAGTTTAGGGTGGGCTTACTGACCAACAATTTATGCCCATACACAGCCCTAAATTAGAATGAGAGCAACCAGGAAAGCTTATTCCAGCCCAATTAAAAGAGAGTCTGAGAGGTTAGGCTTTACCTTTGCTGAGCCTGTTGATTGTCTCCCTGTGGATTAAAGACAAACCTTCCTTAACAAGCACATTGAGAAGCTTTGGTTTCCAAAACTCTCTAGGACCAGTAATTAATCCACATGATAATGAGGACACAGTACTGAATTCTGGAAAGGACTCCCTTAACACTTTCTCTACTGGACAGCTAATTTCCCTGTAATAGTTTCTTTGGCCTTAGCAGTGTATATCTGAGACATTCTAAAAATCCTATGTTGAAAATTACCTTTTTTAATGAAGTCCAATTGTCTATATGCATTAAAAGTTTTTTAAAAAATCTATCTGCCAAATGTATAGACTTGAGAAATGAACTACCAGAAAAAAATTTCTTTTAACTCTTCTTTTAATTACAATGACAAACTTTGTATACTTGGTAATTGAGACTTTGAAAAGTTAAGATCTGCCTCTGAACTAGAACTTACAAACCAGCAGCTAATTCACTCCAGTTCCATTTTTTAGCTTGTCAGATTTTCCCTGAGGAAGTTCCCTCCCCATTATGTTGCTTCTGTTTCTCCTGTCTTTCATGTTAGCCCTAGGATCTTCTTCCTGAGAGTCTGAAACATTTCTTAACCAGAGATTTCTAACAAATTGAGAAATTTGACACATTTACTATACTGTCCTTTCTCTGCTCATGTTGACACTTGAGTAACGTTTTCTGACAATTTTCATTATTAATTGCTTATATGTTTTTTAATGCTCAAGAAGCAATAGAATAAGTCACGTAAACTACCTGTGCATTGGAAGTGCTTCCTTAATGTAAGGAATTGTCCCACAGGGTCAGTTGGGTTCCTTCTTGGTTCTAGCATTCTTTATTTCTCATTCATATTTATTCATTCTTGTTCTGTCTACCTTTCCCTTTCCCTCTCTCCTCCCTTTCTCTGCTCTCTCTCTCTCTCTCTCTAATTTTTAAGACTGTCTCACTATGTAATTCAAGCTTGTCTTGAACTCATGTACGCTAGTCTTGCAGTGATCCTCCTGCCTCAGCCTCCCAAGTGCTAGTATTACAGGCATGCATCACTACGCTTGATTCTTTCTCATTCTCAACCTTGTGTACAAATTCATATGAATTCATTCCTTTCCTGCCCCTGCATCATTCTGCTTTATTCATCTTGAAAAACTAAGAATGACTATATTTGTGTATGTTACAGTATCTTTAATATCAGAAAACCATTTCTAGAACTTATCTATTTCTTTTGAATGGTGGACTCTATTTCCTTGATTTAAAGATAGAATCTTAACCAGACATGGTAGTGCCTGCCCATAATCCCAACCCTGTTGAAATGAGATAGAAACATAGAATTGAAAATTCAAACCCTTGTCTGAGCAGTTTTAGCAAGACCCTGTCTCAAAATTAAAAACCCAGAGGACTGAAGATGTAGCTCAGAGCAAAAAGAGTTCAGTCCCCAGCACCATAAAATAAATACGTATTTAAAAGAAAAAAGAAAGATAAAGCCTCATTAACCTTTTTGTCAAGTAGTTACAATGTATTAGAGCTATGTTATTGAATCTTATGCATTTGGAATATTTTTTTTTCAGTTGATTAGGTGACTAGCTTATTACAACTTCTTTAAAAAAGAAAAATAATAGGTTTTTTACTCCTATAAAATCAGAATTATTAGTTGCCAATTAGCTGTGATACATATGTGTAAATAATAATCGTTCCAGATGGATGTGATAGGGCATACCTATAATTAATTCTAGCACTCAGAGGCTGAAGCAGGAGGATCACGACTTCAAGCTCAGCTTGGGCAGTTCAGTAAATTGTCATAAAGTAAATGTCATAATATAAATAAAAAAGGTGGAGGGTATAACTCAATGCAAAGGCCCTGGGTTCAATCCCCAGTGCTTGGAGGTGTGGGGATAAATAGTCCCTATAAAAGTATATGCAAACTAAGCTTTCAAATTTTATGACAAAAAGCCTGCTATAGGAGTTGTTGAGAAAAGATGGCCGATGATTGAAGTGAAAATAAAACTGCTGCTAATTCAGTGCAACTATATATCAATAATTGCTATCAGTAACTCTCTCAGTTGACCTTGTATGTTTGCCATTATGATTTCTGTTTTACAGATGAGAAAATTAAGATTTAAAAAGAGTTCACAATCAAGTGAGTCTAAAGCCTGTGTTGATGTTGACAGAGAGAACTGACTCAATAAAAGTAGCCTCTAGCTGGGTGTAATGATATGTGCATATAATCCTAGCTTTCAGAAGGCAGGAGGGTCATAAGTTCACAGTCTTGACTACATAGCAGAATCCTGAAAAAAGAATACTGTCTGTGAGTATTAAGCCCTTTATATCGGAGAATAGAAAGACACCTCCCAAGAAGGGAGAAATGACTTTGAGATGCACTTTCTTAAAATAACTGGAAAAATGACTGCATGAGTCAGCTGATAGCCAAGATCTGCAAATGGATACATTTCTATTAGCCTGATGCTTGATGCAGCAGAGTCAACCTATGTGGAGTATATTGTGTCCTGCAGGCAGGAGTCTGTCTGCAGGAGGGCACTTAGAGGGATGAAGTCATAGACTGCAATGTAAATACTGTCAACCAGACCTGTCTTTATTAGGTAAATATTACTTATCTGGGTTCATGGTTTCCTATTATGTAACAATTTGTTTTATGTTAAGGTAACATAAAATATTCAGTATTTATTGTAATAAGAATTTTAATAACACTCAATGGTTGGATAAGATCTTCAATTTGAAAGTATTGCCATGTTCCTTTCATGAATGAAGTATTCCTTTCATTTTTTATTGTAAATATTCCTTTTAGATAGATAGAAGGGAGGGAAGGAGCAAGTGCTGGGTCCTTGAGTCTGTTTCATTTTCTTAACAGCCCCTTTCATGGTTTTGTGCTGCAGAGGCAGAGCACATTGTCCTTGGTGGGTGCAGGATACTGCTTTTCCGTGCAGTGGTGCTGTAGAACACCAGGTTAAAATGAGAACAGTAGTCTGAGAGGAGTTCTAAGATTATAACCTGATGAACTGCTTTTCTTGCAAAAATTACTGTCAGTGATGAAGAATATTTGTAAAGTAGTTGACCTGGGCACACATTCAGCACAGTCATTATACCAGAAAATATAAGAACGACGACAGTATACTCTGTGGTTTAAAACCTGTTTGGTCTAGATTTGCTTTGTAAAATAATCTAAATGAAGTCTATAATGCACTTAAAATCACAGAAATGTACTGTATCTTTAGGCAAGTCTCATGAACAATGCCTAGCCTATTAGAAACTTTTTAGAATAGTTCTAAGGGTTTTCCCCCATTTTATTAAGTAGAAAATATCTGACCAGGCATGGTGGCACACATGTGTAATCTCAGCATTTGGGAGGCTGAGGCAGGAGGATTACTGTGAGTTTGAGGTCAGCCAAGGCTGCATAGTTCAAGACCCTGTCTCAAAAAACAAAGAAAGAAAATATTTTTTTTTACAGAATATTCTTTCTGTAATTGTCCCTCTTACTGAATTGTCTAGTTGTTTGCAGCAGTCTGTCTGTCTCTTTCTCTCTCTTTTTTAAGCAGTTTTTCATTTGATTCTCTGGGGTTTGCCAGAAACACAGTCATTTCATCTACAACTAATGATAATGTGACCTGCTCCTCACCTCTTATTCCACTCTTCTCTAATTGCATTGGTTACAACATCCAGAGCAGTGTTGACAACACCTTGACTTGGAACCTTTAATACATGGAAACTATAGAAAGGAAATACGCTCTAGGGCCAGTAGTACCTTTGAAGGCAGAAATCAAACCTGGGGGTAGATATTCTTGATCTTGTAGGAGCAAGTCTACAACATGTAGCTAAAGGTGCCCTTTAATAATGTATGTACACTTCTTCATCATCCATGGAGCTTTAGTAAGCTGAGGAAGACAGTGGGTTCTCAGCTGTCACACTGGGAGTTCTCTGGGACCCAGCAGAAATATGGTCCATTTCATAGCTTAGAATTTGTTAGGGGACATGAATACCCCCCACCTTTCACTTCATCCGTACTTCATGAATACCGATGACACCCTCTTTCCTTCTAGGCCCAGCTTCGGGCATTTATCCCAGAGATGCTCAAGTACTCTACAGGTCGGGGAAAACCAGGATGGGGGAAAGAAAGCTGCAAGCCCATCTGGTGGCCTGAAGACATCCCATGGGCAAATGTCCGGAGTGACGTCCGCACAGAAGAGCAGAAGCAGAGGGTGAGGGTCCTCTCGTCTATGTCATCTGTTGCTTTTTGCATTCTGAATCAGTTACCTCAATTTTTGTCATTCCAGCTTCTTATGCTGAAAAGACTGAAAACATTTGTGTAACAGTCCAACTTTTCCCCCAAAGAGGTTTAATGTTCTCTGAGTTACAGTCTTTCCCCTTCATCACTTCATTACCATAGACAGAAGACCAGGATTGGTCTATGAATTTGCACTTTCTCTTCCTAGTTTTTTTTTTAGAGCAGCTTTAATTTTATAATATCTTGTGAAAAACCAAAGGAACTCAAAGTGAAAGTGTTCATCACTTTAAGACTTGAAATATCCTTGTTTCTGATTGGCAAAAATCACTGTCCAAAAATACAAATGTGGTATTAGAGAGATATAATATCTACCAAGTGAGTACTGCTAATAAGTAAACTTTGAAAAGAAAGACTAAACTAGATAACATGCTTTACTTTTGTGTTTTTATCTTGGCCAGGGTAATCTTTATTGAGAAACTTAAGTTTGACATCAGATTGGAATAGAGTATAAAACCCCAAAATTAAGCCAAATGTTTATCAGGAAGGAAACCAATGGGAATCCTTTTTTGCTACTTGATTCTCAGTTTCTTTGTGCCCGAATCAGTCTGTGGGAAATAATCCTGAGAGAGTTTACTCTATGTGTGGTTTGATTTCATTTGATAAGTAGGCAGTGGGTTATTCCATAGTAAGACTAAGTCTTTGTGGCCTAATGTGCTTTTCTGGTCTTTTGGTGACAGGTTTCATGGACCCAGGCACTACGGACCATAGTTAAAAACTGTTATAAACAGCATGGGCGGGAAGATCTCTTATATGCTTTTGAAGATCAGCAAACTCAAACACAAGCCACCACTACCCACAGTATAGCCCACCTCGTCCCATCCCAGACCGTAGTGCAGACCTTTAGCAACCCTGACGGCACCGTCTCCCTTATTCAGGTGAGTAAACCTCATAGTTTCTGTGGAGCTGTTAACAGGATTCCCTCCTCACACAGAAGAAAGCTGTCCTGTATAAACTCTTGTATGAGCTCCCTATAGTGCCCCTAGTTTCTTACCTAAAATTAACTCTTGAACAATATTGTAAATTGCTTGCATTTTAGTTAATTCAGAGCTATGAGCAGCTTTTCTGGACATTTCTAAAGCAAAACACTTTTTTTTTTTTGAGATAGGGTCTCACTATAATGAGGCTGGCTTTGAACTCACCATGTAGCTCAGACTAGCTTTGAACTTGCGGTGATCCTCTGTCTCAGCCTCCCAAGTGCTGGGATTACAGGCGTGTGCCACCATGCCCAGCTGCAGCATGCTTTTTAAAAGCTTCTTTTTTACTGTTTCATTGTCAATGGCCTGGGAATTACTTCTAGCTGAATGTAGTTGCGCATGCCAGTAATCCCAGCACTTGGGAGGCTGAGGCAGGAGAATTTCTGCAAGTTTGAGCCAGCCTGGCATACATACAGAGACCCTATCTCAAACAAACAACCAAAAAAATAAACACACACAAAAAGAAAATATAAATTATGTTTTCTGAGATGAAATAATTTATTGACAAATAGGGAACCTCTAAAGTTCAGTGGGTATAAGAGTAGGAAATTGGTTGACTGGCTCTTTAGTATTGTTTTGTTGGGTGAAGTAAAATTCTGAAACTTGTGTCACTGTTCAGTAACTCATTTCACATCACCACATGTATCATCCTCTATTTAGGCTGAATTTGGTGTTCAGTGACTCGTAGGTTCTGAGTAAGGCAAGGCAGAGGCAGAGACCCATCCATAGATACTGACCACTTTTCATGATTCTCTTTAGGTTGGTACAGGGGCAACAGTAGCCACACTGGCTGATGCTTCAGAATTACCAACCACAGTTACTGTGGCGCAGGTGAATTACTCTGCTGTGGCTGATGGAGAGGTAAGAGAAAACATCCTGCCTCCATCTATTTAAATCCCTAGATGAATGAGCGAGGGAGAACTGAGAATCTAGAAGATGAAGGTAGCCTTTATGTGGGTAGCATTATATTATTTAAACCTTTTCAACATCACACCATGACAGTTTAGGGAATTATGCCTTGTATGTGCATTCTAACATTAAAATTCATGGCCCACTGTCACCAAAACCCAACTAGCAGGAACTTAGTGTTTTACATTGGCAATATAACATTTTGTATAATACACTAGAAAACAGATTATTAGGTTGGGGATATAGCTCAGGGGAATAAGCTCCTGCCTGGCAAGTGCAAGATCTGAGTTCAATTCCTAGTACCAAAAAAAGAAAAAAGAGAAATCAGATTATCTATCTAACCCTTTTCTATGAGAAGGTTCATGGGAGGGCCTGGAATGCAGAAAGTATGCAGTAACCTAAAGAAAAAAAAATCTGCAATCTTAAGCAATTTAAAGTTAATCGGGGACAAGTACAAATTACATAGACATTTAGAATTAAACAATGAAAAATGTTTCTTAACAACAAGGAATAGGAGCTGGGGATTTAGCTCGGTGGTATAAGCGCCTGC
Organism: Hydrochoerus hydrochaeris; assembly: GCA_004027455.1. NCBI lineage: Eukaryota > Metazoa > Chordata > Mammalia > Rodentia > Hydrochaeridae > Hydrochoerus > Hydrochoerus hydrochaeris. The sequence continues at coordinate 98,719 of PVLA01006232.1, read as the reverse complement.
GTTGCAAGCATGTGTTTGTGAATTCAATCCCCAGTACCAATTTAAAAAAAAAAACTTAAAAACATGGAATAATCTGTGTATGTTAACTTTAAAATGTATCGTAGTTGTGTGTGGTATTGAGGGAAGATCATTTGAGCTCTCAAGTTCAGAATCAGTATGGGCAGCCAGGCATAATTAATTAATTAATTGATTGATTCACCTATTAGTTTTTAATTTTTATGACACATTTTTAAATGCAAATAATATGAAAACTTATTCTATTACCTGATAGAACCATGAGGTGATATTAAGTGCATTGAGTGCCAGAAAAAAACAAAATAGAATAGGTGATGATAATGCTATGTGATTTTGCTGGAAAAAATAAAATACCAAACTATAGATATATTAGAGACAAAAACCTTTATCAGAACTGTCACATATGTAACAGTTTTGAAATAGCACAAGTCATTTTCGTGGATTATTTTATTTTATTTTATTTTATTTATTTTTTGGTACCAGAGATCCAACTCAGGGCCTCATGCATGCCAGGTAGGTGCTGTGCTGCTGAGCTATATCCCTAGTGGTGTTTTTTTTTTTTTTCTAAATGAATATCAGTTTAGTTGAAATATATATAGACTGAATAACAAATAAGAAAATGTAAATAAAATATATTCTATCCATGCAACAAACACTTGTGGCACCCCAAGCCAGGCACTATAAATACTTAGACACAGGGCAATAAAGCCTGCCTTGCCTAGAAGGAGCACACAGGCAAGTGGTGGGGAAAGAAACCTCACAGAGAAGCATGGCAGTGAGCTAAGGGTCTAGCAGCAAGCCTTGGGCGCTGCAGGACCCAGAGAAGAGAGGCCCCAGTCTTGGACTATATAGAAGTGGTGTTGTCTCAGGAAACACTTTCTGGAGATAGTAGCACTAAACTCAGGGGACAAGAATAGATAACAAAGCAAAGGGTTCAGGGACGGGAGCTGTGTTTTATCTAAGGAAGAGGCAAATTCCATGCACTGAGTTACAAAGCATCAAATGGCTGCAGTGTACTCTCTAACTAATTTGAAGGGCCCCTATAGTAACTCCCTGAGAAATACTGAGAATTTAATGGACATCTTCAACTACTACCTCTGCCCCTATGGCTCCTTTTTTGGGACATGGTGACATAGGTAACCACACTCTAGTTCCTATCAGATAGGAATTAAAAGCAACAGGTGCTCAAGCAGCACAACCAAGATGCTGAGGTTCCAGAATAGGAAATGCCAAATGGATGAAAGAACTGAATCTAATTTATCTATTACCTGCTATATTTCTGTTCCTGTTTCTTCCAGTTTTCTTCCACCATCTACCATCATCTCCATTAATATTATGCCATATAATTTCATTTACAACTGCATTTCTGGTGAAATGTACCTATGCTGAATTCTTGCCACTGGAGGATGAGGACTTGGGAACTGCCCTGGGCCAAACAAGCTCAGGAGAGAGCAATAGTGTGACTGCCACATGCGAGGCTGGGTCAGGAAAGAGGAAGACTGCCCAGTGGCAGTATGTGATGGTGCTGCCAGCTTCAGCAGCTGTTTCTGGTTTTGGTTTTCAGTTTTTTGTTTTTTTGAGACAAGGTCAGGCTGGCTTTGAGCTCACGGTATAACTCAGGCTGGCCTAGAACTCATGGCGATCCTATTCCTTCGTTTTTGGTATTTGAGTGGAATCACTGACCATCCAAAAATTGATAGTGTAGCTTGCTGTCCAAAGTGGCATTGTTGGCAACAAAGCTTGTTGGAGAAATGAGCTCATACATAGGGAATCCAGCGTGTAGGAAGTTCATGAGTAGATAAATCACTTTGTAGCTCTCAGAACCTCTGCCTGTAGCAAGGGATAGTGAAAACTTGCTGTCACTGTTTTATTCTTAGGAAAACCCAAGGCACATACTAAGGGAGCTCAAAATAATGTCTCATTCTCTGGAAGGCTTTTGAGAAACATTCTGAGAAGCATTATCATAATCTTAGGATGATAACAGAACCAAAGCAAGAGGTATTTTAAACATCTCTCCAGGAACTTTTGGCACTTTCTTTGGGACACAGTAGTAGGCAGGTATAAGATAAGCACTCACTGGGCTTAGCATTGTGAAACAGGGATGGTAGAGCCCCAGGAAGCACCACTAACATCCTACGGGCCAGAAAGGTATCAGACCCAAGTATATTTATTACCTCCGTACATCTGAATAAAAACTGCCCACACTGCCCGACCACATTTTGTTTTTGAGTGGTGATAATTAATCAGGCAATGATCACTGGGCAAAATGGGTTGAAGTAGCTAGATATGGGTATCTAGAAGTGAGAAATCTCCCTGCAAGGAATTGTGCTAAAAAATTAGTGTTTCTCAACCTAGGGCCAAAAAGAGCATTTGTCAATATCTACAGATATTTTTGGTTTTTTGTTTGTTTTTTGATTTTTGAGACAGGGTCTCACTATGAAGTTCAGGTTGGTGTTTAAATCATAGTGTAGCCCAGGGCTGGCCTCAAATTCTCAGCCATGTTTCTGTCTCAGCCTCTTGAGTTCTGGGACTACAGGCATACACCTGGTGGAATATATGGAGGTATTTTTGATTATCATACCTACAGAAGTGCCATGACATCTAATAGATACCCTGTGATAATAGAGGACAACACCCACAATAGTGGTCAGGCCCAAACTGTTAATGGCCTCAAAGTTGAAAAATGCTGTGCTACCTATGACAAAGGTGGCTTCTCATTTACTGTTATTACCAGAAAGTTTAGATTTTTATTTTGGTTTCTTCATAGTTCCTCACCCACTAAAAAGAAAGCATTTTTTGCTACACACACACTCACTCACACCCTATGTATATATAAAACATATGCCTCTGGGTTCAATCCTAGTACCATCTAAAAATATTTATATTTATATTTGTTGGGCTGGAGTTGTGGCTTAGTTGTGGAGCTCCTGCCCAACATATATGTCTCTGGTTTTACACCCCTGCACTAGAGGGAAAAAAAATTGCTGAATTTGGCAGTTTCCATCAAAAACCAAAATAACTGATTTATAGTTCTTCCTTTAGCAATTTCTCCCACCAATAGGTAGATTTACATATGCTGTACAAAGTGGTATGTAAAGATATTCCACACAGTGTTATTGGTAATAGCAAAAGACTAAAAAGTACCTGAATGCCCATTAAATATGGCTGGTAAGTCAGTCATGGTGTTTCTATATAATGCAATGAATGCTCTATAGCAATTATTATGGATCAGGAATGAATGAACAGTTTTCTGTGTTCTAAAGTGGAATCATTTCAGAGGTGTATTGTTTGTGGGAGGGAGCAAAATATAAAAGATATGTAGACTTTGCTAACATTTTTATTGTTAAATTGGAAGGAATAGAAAGGGGAAAATAAATAGGGCATGTGCATGTGTGTGAATCTGTTTGCATATATAGAGAAAATACCTCTGCAAATACAAGAAAAAGGAGAACAGTAGACCCTTTGGGCAGAGTGTGGAGTACTGGTGAAGTTTGATTTATCATGTATAACAATGTTTTGAAATATGTATACATATGTGGAGTGGCTAAATCAAGCTAATTAATACATACATTACTTCACATACCTATTTTTTGCCATGAAAGCACAGTTATATATATATTGTCTATTAAGAATTTAACCTTTTTTTTTGGTACCAAGGGTTGATCTCATGACATTGCACTTGCCAGGCAAGCGCTTGAGCCACTGAGCTAAATCCCTGGCCCATAACCTTAATTTTTAATCAGCAATACATTAAAAATATATAGTTGAAAGTTTACTTTCTGTCTCCCATCCAGCTCCATGGAAATATTTTCAGTGGATTTGTGTGTGTGGCTCTCAGAATTTCCTTTATTCAAATATAAGCAAATTCAAATATAGATTCTACTACTTTCCTTTTTTACACAAACTGTAGCATACTAAAAATGCTGTCTGTGAACCATAGGTCATGTTGATATAAAAGTGTGTATTTATTTGGCATGGCAATTTATTATAAAGATTGCTGTTTTTAAGATCATAACTCCCAGGCCGGGGATTTAGTGCAGTGGCATAAGTGCCTGCCTGGCAAGCATGCTTTCGTGAGTTCAATCCCCAATAACCGCCCTCCCCCAAAGCGTAAGTCTCGTGGCTCTGAGTTTTGACTGTCTTGTCCTTTCTACTTCAGGTGGAACAAAACTGGGCTACATTACAGGGAGGTGAGATGACCATCCAGACAACGCAGGCATCAGAGGCCACCCAGGCGGTGGCATCCTTGGCAGAGGCCGCAGTGGCAGCTTCTCAGGAGATGCAGCAGGGAGCCACCGTCACCATGGCGCTCAACAGGTGGAGGCAGGGGCAGGGCAGATGAGGGTCTCGGGTCTGACTTGCAGAGAGGTGCTGCCCCTCAGCCTGTCCAGTGGCAGTTGGAACTAATACTCTCCACCTGTAAGATAGTGTAGGTTGGTTTATGGTAAGCACTTGCAAAGAAAAATTGAACTTTTCTTCTGCAGGATTGTTTAGAGAGTGAGCTGCAGAATGGGATACCCCATTGGGGGTAGTTTCCAAAATGGAATTGTATTGTTTTCTTCTAAATTCTTTATATTGCTCACTGATAGGAAAGATTACCCCCATATCATTCTTTCTGACACGATTTTATTTTCAAACAATCCAGGCATTTTGATTATGGTTGAGGGTGGACACTGGAGCCAGGCTTTCTAAGCTTGAAGCCCAGCCCTGTCACTTACTAACTGATTGACCTAGGGCAGTTTATTTGAAGTCTTAATATCCACACTTTCCTTGTCTGTAAAATGGGCTCAATAACTATACCTGCCTTGCCCAGGGTGTTATAAGAACTGGAAAGGTCACTACATGTGAGACACTTTGATCAGCGCTTGACGTGCAATAAGAGCTGCTGTTATTATACCTGTTCAGCATTAGTCACTGAACTGTGTGACACAGGAAAGCTTGGGAGGGTGTTTCAGCACATAATCACTGCTGCTGGAGAAATCATGCTTTTAGTGGGAAGGCTGATTTCAGTAAAACACCTATCAAACAATATGAGAATGTAATTCCCTACTGAATCATATAGTGCAGATTATGAATACTGTATAAGTTGAGAGAGGTAAATCATCTCCCCCAGAATATAACAACCAACTGCAGTTTATATTGGTTGGTGTAGATGAAAAGCATTGATGGGTTATGAGGCTGTACAAAATAGGAGTTGAGAAGAGGTTTCCAAGGTCATGTAAATTCTCTTTGAATCCCAGCTCTACCACTTGCCTTTTGGTCTTAGAAAACTTAACCCCTGAGCCCAGGTTTCTTTCTTGTTATTATAAGACTAATACTCATCACCCAAAGAGTCAATGAAATGGTGACTATAAAACCCTCAATGTGGTGTCCAGCTCCTATTTAGCACTTAAGGAATTATTGCTATTTAGCATTTAAGTTATATTTCAAGATTGTCTATTCATAGTTGATTATATTGAAAAGTGCCAACTAGAATAAGGCAGTTCAGGGATGCCTCATTTTAAAGGCTTGGGAACGAATGTAAGAATGGAGATAAGTGACTGATTTTGCAGGCTGTAGTAGCCAGAATTTTGTGGTTGATCAACAGAAGACTGAAACACACACAAACATCCTTGTTCTCTGAGAGTTACCTGAGTTCCTGAGTGACCTGGAATTGAAACTTTGTCTCACTGTTGAACCATGTCACTTTTTGGTAACATGAAAGTCTTACTCAGTTTATTAGGTGTTGGCTCAGTCTTGCTCCTTTCTTTGAGAGGGAACATCCAGATAAACTTCCTGAAACCATGGTGACCTCTGGGACTGTGACTTTGGGTCTAACAGGCCATCATTAAAAACCAGCAAACCTTGAGCCGTCCAGTCAGCACCCTGGACGTTCCAGTGAGGTGTGAGTGTCCCCGGGAGCCATGTACATAGTGGAAAATATGAGGCCCATTCTGACTCCCTTTGCTGTGAGGACCAGGCTTATTTCCCAAGCAGCAAGGGTAATGGTATTCCCTAAGGGCTTATTAACAAACTCAGATGCAGCTGAGGTGGCCACAGTGTTTACTCTGAAGGAAGGAGAATATGTTTACTATGGGAGAAGGGAGGGGTAAAGAGATGTTGAAATCTTTTTGCAATCAAATTGTCCAATGTTGCAGTGAGTCTTGGGGGAGCAGTGTGTCACTGCTTCTGCCCATGCTGAAGAGGCAAACCCAGCAGCTGAGACTGGACTAGATAAGCTATCACTCACAGTAATGTCTCAGTCAGGTGGGCTGGACTCAAGGCAAGCCTTTGGGGACAGCTTCCTGTGGATGAGTCACAGTAGACCCTTTTATCCTTTGCCCTTACAGCCTTGCTGTTGAGTTCCTTTTTGAAGTCATCTTAGTAAAAATACACAGAGAAATCTAGTCTTTGTTCCTATGGTAACAAAGTGATTTTTGTAGCCTGCTACCTGCCAGCCTTCTCTATTTCAGGTGCAGCTGGAACAAGCCTGGCTCTCTAGTGACCACCTGCACCTCTGCTGCACTGTAAAACAGCAGATGTGGGCAGGACCAGAAGGGTGAGGCCAGCTCTATGTGATGGCAGGTGAGGGCTAAGAAGGCAAAGGGATTCCTGAAGTCCTTAGAGAGGAAGGGGATCAGGACAGATGCAGGACAGACCTGTTTTTCAACTGTGCTCTTACAGAGTTTCAGGCAGCAAATCAGAACAGGACCAGGGACTTCATGGCCTTAGCCTACCCTAGCTTTGGGACACCTCAAAAGGCTGAAAAGGGGGTTAATTTTAATTTTCAAAATAGTGTAAATGAGCATTTTAAGAAGGAAGTAGAGAAGGAATCAAGGTGAACAAAGAACAGTATCACAGCTTTTTAAAAAAGCTATTTAGCCCAAACAACCAGAGAAGAAAGGAACTAATACCATTATTTATTTGTTACCATATAGTGATGAATTTGAAGTTTTGCTTGGTTACCTCTGAGTTTTGGCAGTAATGAGGAATGAACCCAGGGCCTTTATACTGGGCTATATCTCCAGCCTTTCCTCCCCTTTTCTTGAGAGGTTCTCATTAAGTTGCCTAGGCTCTAGGCTTGAACTTGTGTTCTTTCTGCCTTAGCCTTCCAGAGTGCTTGGAATCACAGTCATATGCTACCATGCCTGGCTTCAAAGTTTTAGTTCTTTAGTTATGCAGTCAGAGATTTGCAATCCCACTTAAAACAGGTCCTCCTACAAATTCAGTCCTTGAATATGCGCAATACAGCTCTAGGTTAGAAATGACTTTTGTCTAAAAACTATATAGTAATAAATCCAGAACATTTTAATCTCTATTTATTGTCTTTGTGGCATACCATAAAATACCCATTGTGTGCCTGAAATCCCAGTGCTCTAAGAAGCTAAGGCAGAAGAATTGGCAAGTTTGAGTCACCCTGGGTGACTTAACAGATCTTGTCTCAAAATTAAAAATAATAAAATACAGAGTTCAGTGTAGTTCAGTGTGAAGGCCTTTACTGACCCCACCAAAAAACCTCACCTACTTGTCAGCCTGGTGCCCCATCAAGCCCCTTATCCCTGGGCATTTCAGACTGTTCTAGATTGTTGCTGGTTTTCATTTTTCTTCACCCATACCATAGATATTAAATAAAATAACTTCTAGATATTTAGAGCTTGATAGATTAATGGGCATGGCCAGGTACAGGTACTCCCAAGTCAGGGCCTGACAGCTGCCCTTGCCTAGGAAACTGCAAGCATGTTGTCCAGGGTCTGTGCTTTTCTCTTTTCTATGAAGTCTCAATTAGACTAGAAATATTGTCATTAATTCATGATAGCTAGACACTGTAAAATTGGCTGGTAATATTATTTATTGATACAAGTTTCTTAGAAAAATAATTAAAATTAAGGATTTAGGTGCTAAATATGGTATTTGTTACTTTGTGTCTATTAAATACTTAGAAAGCACTTTGCACTTCAATTCTATCACAAAAAATATGAAGCACAGCCTTTGTAGTAATTCTAGATCAGGACTTCCTGCTGGCTCTGAGTGCCCATTATGAGTAACAGGCAATAACTCCCTCCTAAGAGCATCTCAGCAGAGAGAACAAGCCTAGCTTTTATCTGGCTGCATGTCAAATCTATGACTTTGCTCAGCTTTTTGTTCAGCTTAAACTATATTCCAGTATTTTTTTTATAAAATAACCAAGTAGATTTAAAATAAATAATCATGACCTTGAAAGGAGTAAAAAAAAAAAAAAAATCCTATACATTTTGTTTAAAAGCAGTTGCCATAGGTAGCCAACTTTAACAAAGGAAAAGATCAATTGGCTATAATGGTGCATGCCTGTACTCCTATCTGCTCCAGAGGCTGAGGCAGGAAAGTCACAAATTTAAAACCAATCTAGACAATTTAGTGAGACCCTGCCTCAAATTATAAAATAAAAAGGATTGGGGATGTTGCCCAGCACCAGTTGAATTCTATCCCTGGTACAGTACAGACAAAGCAGAAGGGGAAAAGATCAGCAATTTTGCATTTATTGTGTTGAATAGATACCAGGCTATTTACATGAGAAAATATGTTAAGCGTGGGGGAAAAAGTCTATAAAAACTACACGCATCAAGCCTGATGCATACGTATAATCCCAGTGCTCTGAAAAGCTCAGGCTGGAGAATCACAAATTCAAGCTCAGCCTGGGCAATTTAGTAACTTAACAAGACACTGCCTCAGAACAAAAAAGGGTAGGGATGTAGCTTAGTGCCAAAGTCTTGTGTTCAATCTCCATTACCAAGGGGAAAAAAAGCATATATGTACACAAAAGATAACAGTGGATAATAATTAGAAGCTGCATGAGTGAATTAATATTGTTAGGATGTCAAAGCTGCTAAAAATAGTCTACAGATTCAATGTAATTCCTTTAAAATCCCAATGATTCTGTTTTTGTAGAAATGGAGAAACCAATCCTAAAATCCATTTGGAATATTTAGTGGGCTGCAGATAGCCAAAATAATCTTGAAAAAGAACAAAACTGAAGAACTCTCATTTCTGATTTCAGTACTTATTATAAAGTTACAATAATCAAAACAGTATGATACTGGCCTAAAGACAGTCTTATAAACCAGTCAAACAGAGTAGAAAGCCTAGAAATAAACTTTCCTATATAGTTAAATGACTGATGATGGTGGTTCCAAGACCATCCAGTAGGGGAAGTGGAATATCCACATGTAAAACATTGGACTCTTACCTAACAACATGTACAAACATTAAATTCAAAACGAACCAAAGACTTAAATGTAAAATCTAACACTATAAAGCTCTTAAAAGAAAATCCCTAACTTATGAACAAGTTCCATTCCAGGAGAACATTAAATTGATTTCATTCAGAAGTCCAACGGCTGGGTGTGGGGGCGCACTCCTGTAATCCCAGAATTCGGGAGGCTGAGGCAGGAGTATTGTTGCAAGTTCAAGACCTGCCTGAGCAACAAAGTAAGCCCAAGGTCAGCCTGAACTGCATAGTGAGACCCTATCTCAAAAAGACAAAAAAAAAAAAAAAAAAGTCCAGCGAAGTGAAGCTTACACTATATTTTCACTTTTATTTCCATGGTTATTGCTTTGTGCTTCCCAGCAGTCCCCTCCACATCACTGCTGCTTTTCCTCTTGCTTCCGGACATCCTGGGCTCTGATTGAGCACTGTACTACTGTATACTATTGCACCATCTAGTAAACACACAGCAGCACAACTGTGACAATGTCCAGCAGACACCGTGAACTACTTCCGTGATTTGTTCGCATCTGTGAATATTCATAATTTGAGGTCCATTCATTCACAACTCAAATGTTCCTAAGTTAGGGACTTATTCTAGTTTGTAGCATCACAGAATCAAGAAAAATGAGTATGCACATCACAAAAGTATACAACAAGGAAAAGAAAAATGAGGCACAATGCTAGAATAAGTTTTCCTCTAAACAGATGGTTAATGTCTTACTATTCTACACAATGTTTGCTTTCCAATGAAGGGAGGTTTATTATTTTACTGTATTTGTAGAAACAAGAAGTTTAGGCTTATAGTGATGATTTTAAGTGATAAGCCTTCATTTTTAGCCCTGCCTGCATAGACAGGGAGAGTTGGACTTTTCAAGAGATTTGTCAACTATTACTTTGTGTTTGGAGAGAATGAATATAAACTAAATTATTATCATTTAGTATTAATTGAGTAGCAAATCCAGGTTGCTGATTCCTCATATTATCATCCATCCTTGACTTAAAAGGACAGTGTCCGATGGTCTGCTTTATGTTACTATAAAGGGAAAACAGAAAACAAAACCTTGTGATTGACAACCACAGTGGCTTTGCATTGTGAATATAGACAGAGCTTCCACTATGGCTTGCAAGCATTCAGTTGATATTGATACTGATAATGAGAGACTGATATGAATGCCTTCTGTCCTCAAAACATTTGAGTTTAAAGAAAGTTTTATATTAGCTTCATAAATATTTAAGGCCTAAAATTTTTCTGCCTGTTTATTGTTATTATTTTTAAATTATCCTCAACTCTGTTTGTTAGCACTGCTATCAAGTATTTGCCTATAGGCTTGCAACCATGGAGCCAGTAAAGAGATCCAAGGAAAGAATTTTCTTTGCTACAGCACTATACCTTTATTCATCTTGCATATCCCTGTCTCCTGTCCCTGTACCCACAGTGAAGCTGCCGCCCATGCTGTCGCCACCCTGGCTGAGGCCACCTTACAAGGAGGGGGACAGATCGTCCTGTCTGGGGAAACCGCAGCAGCTGTCGGAGCACTTACTGGAGTCCAAGATGCTAATGGTAAGAGTGCATAAATATTTTATTGAATTTCTTCCCTGTTTCCACTTAAATCTTCCTGGCTTGGCTGGCAACAAACCCTTCAGAAAGAAGTTGAGCCTGGTTGGAATCTTTCTTCCTGGTTAGCATTTGATGCCTCGGAAAATTCTAGGGGCCTCTGATTCCTTTCACTAGAAGGAGACTTGAGGTTTCCTGAAGGAAAATGCCATACTAATGGCTACGTAACTGAAGATTTCTTTAGAAAGTGGTCATTTTTCTGTGACAAGACTTGCTGAGAGGTACTTCAGACTTTGCTGCAAGGCACATTTTGTCATTTACCCTCCTGTAAGGCAAAGTAGATCAGCACCTGTGGCTGCAGTAGAGACTGTCCTGTTGGTGGGGGAAGGTTTGGACTCCCTCCAGAAAGGCACCACCACATACCTGTCCCCAGGGTCAGGCAGCAGGCTGTGATGAAGGTGCTTTTCTGTTAGGTCCTGTGGGCTCTGCTTCCTGTTGTATGTGTCCTCACTGAGGACATCTGGATTTAGCCAGTAACATGCCACCACCCTGCCCTTCTTTCCCAGCTCTTTGACTTCCTGGATATTGGTGAATATCCCGATAAACAAAAGGGATAAAGTTCATAGAAATATGTTGGCAAAAACTTACAACTCCAACCCAGCTCTTTGGATCCACTTCAGCAGGCTCTTGGAGTCAGTGGCCAAGAATTGGGCTGCCCGGGGAAGTACCTCAGAAGTCTGGGTCACAAAGGAGGACCGTCCCTGATCTGTGAGACTCTGTGTGATTTTTCTTATGTATATAATTAAGCAGGTGCTCTGTGGTTTGGGGGAAATTGTAGCTGTACATACCAGAAAGTGTATAAATAAAGTAATATACTTTTATTTAGGCCCAAAGTTCCTTGATGGCATTAGTGACTGAAAGAGATGTTCCCACCCTCACCCTTTTATGGTAGGTCCTGAAGGACTAAATACCCTCCTAATTGGGAAAGTCTTTGAAGAAAGACACAAAGCTATGCCCTCCTTTGAAAGTAGAAGGAACGGAAGTTCTCCTGTTCCCTTAGAGAAGAATAACGTAGGAAATGCAGAGTGATTACGATTTCTGAGGATCATTTTCTTTTTTAAAAAGGCAAAAAAAAAAAAGAGAGAGAGAATAGAAAAGAAAAGACCAATACTGTAACTACTGCTTTTTCTTTGGGACTAGGTAAGGGCTTTCTTAAGGAACTAAATAAAGATACACAGGGTAGCCAGGCATGCCTGAAACCCCAGCACTTTGGAGACTTAAGCAGAAGAATCACCACTAGTTCAAATTCAAGGCTAGCCTGAGCTACATAGCAGGACCCTGTCTCAAAAAAAAAAAAGCAAACAAACAAACAAACAACAAATGGAAATGGAGCTGATCTTAGCCAGAATGCTGTAGGATAAAGGACATCTTCCAGCTATATATGTTCAGGATGAAATGGGCCATAGATTTAATTAAAGAATACTTTCCACTGTGACTAGAATCCTATCCCTATTTCTGTACTGTTTCCATTCTTCATCTGAGTCCTAATCTACCCTGAACAGAAGGTAGAATATCTAGCTATGTGACACTCTTTTGAAGTTTGATTGCCGTTACTTCAGTGGAACTGCTAAAAGTAGTTCTTTTTCTGGGTTTGGTAGGAGACTTTGTTGCCCATTCTAATCAAGGACCTGTTCAGGTGAGAGCAGATGCTTTATAGTTCTGGCTCCTCTCAGCCTCACCTTTTCAAATGTATATATTTATAGGTAAGTTTAAGGACCGTCTGGATATCCAACCAAGTAGACTTATTCAGCCATACAGTGAAGTTGAACCCACACCTGCTACTATTGATTACTGGGAGCTACCTCTTTTTCAGTATTTTCTGAACCAGTTAGTGCTGGATTTCATATTGTTGGCTGCATTTGTGATAAGAGAAAATTGTGGTCTACATCCTAAAAGTCCATAGTTCCAACTGAGCATGGTGGTACATGCCTGTAGTCCCAGCTACTTAGAAGGCTGAGGTTGGAAAATCATTGAACTCACAAATGTAAGATCAGCCTAACAAGACCTCATCTCAAAAAAAAAAGTCTGTTTGTGCTTCCCTATGCTTGCTGAACTCAGGCCTTGAAAGTTAAACTTCCCCTTTCTGAGTAGCTTCTGCATCAAAGCAGATTGTTGTCTTGTGTCTGTCATCCTAGCAACTTTACACCAAGTCCAATCATCTTATCTCTTCTTGGGAAGCCAGAGAATAAAGCTAATTTTGGGAGATGATCTAGATAACACTGATAATCCTTCTGTCTCACAACCTTTTCACCCATGGGGCTACAGGATTTACTCTGGGACTAGTCTGGATTTTCTCACTTAACCAGGTAATTTGGTATCTGGCTAGGATGTAAGGGTTTCTCTTTTCATCATTCTTTCAGGTAGTATCCTGCTGCCCATGTTCATCACTTATGTAATGACAAAGTTATAGCAGTTGCCAGTAAACCAAGTTTGTTTCTATTTTTTTTTTTTAATCAGAAATAGTTTCTTGCCAAGAAGAATCAGCTGATGGCAGGATAAGGTCTTAATTGTAGGCATAGAACTAACATGGAAATGGACACTATGGATTGTTATTTAATCATACTCTGCGAGGGGGGACAACTGCATGTGGGGCTGGAGGGGTCACAGTAACCGGTGATGGTGGCTAGGGCAGCATAGGTATAAAATGGCATCCTGTAGGGTACTGTTAGAGAATGACCTGTGTGTGCAGAGTTTTGCTTGCTGGGTTTTGTCAGACCTGACAAAAACAATGCGCTTGTCACCATGTAACCTGAAGGCATATCCTTTAATCTGACACTGACTTTCCCCCATGTACCACTACAGGAACTACTCAAATACTAGCATTACTTTATTTTGTTTGTGTTTTCAGTCTTTTTCAGTAGACATAAATGAATCTTTGGTATCCTAAGATGGGGTTTCATGGCTTAGTTTGGTTCAATTCAGAGATTTTCACAGATGCCTTTTCGTTGAGATGGAGGTAGAATTTCGTTGAGATGGAGGCTGGGAAAGACCGCTGAAAGAGTTCTTTCTGTACTTCATCTCTAAAAAAATATGCTTATCTTTGCTGGGCATGGTTATGTATGCCTGAAATCCCAACATTCAGGAGGTTGAGACAGGAAGATTACTGTGAGTTTGGGGCCAATCTGAGCTACATAGTGAGTTCAAGGCCAGCTTAAACTACATAGTGAGACCCTGCTTCAGAAAAACAAAACCAGACATAATGACCTCCATACTTTCCTCCTCCTAACACACCCTAAGAGGTCACCCACCTTAGCCTCTTTATTTCCTTTGTCTCTACTACTACTCTGCTGGGCTGTAGGTTCCCTGTGCTTCCAGGACTCACAGCCCCCAAGAATCTTTTTAACCTAGGTAGAAACATGTCATCAGTAGTAATTAGGTAATTTGCTTTGAAATACCTTAACCATTTTTGTGTCATGTATTTTTTGAAAAGCTCATTTTATAATGCTTGCTAAAATTTCATATTCCCATAACTAGTCAAGTCTCTTGTTGGTTATTTATGTTACTAATATTTTTTATCATAAAGATAACACTGACTGGATGTGGTGGCACATGCTTGTAGTTCCAGCACTGAGGAGGCTGAGGCAAGAGGATTGCCATGAGTTAGAGGCCAGCCTGGGCTATGTAATGAGTTCAAGGCCAACCTGAACTACATAGCAAGACCCTGTCTCAAATAAATAAATAAACAAATGAAGGAATGAAATTTTTAAAAATAAAGATAACACTGTCTTAGTACAGTCTTGCCTTAGCTTTATTTACTGTCTGTCTTGACCGTGCTTGCTTATTATATTCTCCCAATGCTGTTGAGAACCTTTTTTTTTTTTTTTTGGTACTGGGGAATCAAACCTCATGCTTGCCAGGTAGGTGCTTATGCCGCTGAGCTAGATCCCCAGCCCAAGAACCTACTTCTTTAATTCACCAGCACTAGATATTAGCATAATTATAATATTTTTGCCTATTTGGGGTAGACAGTAAGTTGTATTGTGCTTCATTTGCATTCTATGTTAATAATAGATTTTCCCGCCATGGTTTTATCTGCATTTGTGTGTTTCAATGTTTGCCAACTTAAGCTTTTTTTGTCTATTTTTTTGTTGGAGTTTTTTTCTTTCTCATTATTATGGAAAACTTTTTCATGTATTAAGGATATAACCCTTTTATTTTGCATGTTATAGTTTTCCTTGGTTTATTTTTATTTCACTGCTTTGACCTTCATTTTTATTTCCCTAATTATTTGTCTATTGTTTTTATGCTCAATGGATATCTTTTGTCCTCAAAATTAGATTACCTATTTTTTCCACTTTTAATATAGTCTTTTATTTTGAATATTGTAAAATATCTGAAATTTATTTTAATGTATAGATTATATAAAACTTTATTTTCCCTTTTACGTAGCCCAGCTTTCTAAGCATCATGTGTTTTCTTTAGAAAGCTTGAAATCCATCCTTTCTATACTTATTTGAAATATCATCATATGCAAAATTCTTAAATAGGGTGTGTAAAATCTTGTGGGGAACATTTCTATTTCCATTTATGTTTGCCTTGTTCTTTGTACCAAAATTTGTTATCATCGTGATATTAGCAGTTAGTGAAAAGCTCATCTTTATATTTAGAGGAAAAATGATCATTCAGAATTTCAAAATGTTCTGGAGGAGTGAATATTCCACTACCTTGGACCTTATTTTCATCTTCCTTATACTCATGAGTTTTTTAGTGGCACCACTTGTGCTGTTGTAGCTAAGATCTGGGGTCTCAACCTTCTGACCCTGAGCCCTGGATGAAGGAAAATGGACTGCAGGGCTATTTAAAAATTAAAGCCAATGATGAGGCATTAACACTATATTTGCAGAAGGAGAAGCTCTTCTCATTTATCTTCAGGGGTGCAGGTCTTTCTTTGTTAAGGTCCGGCCCAGCCCAGCCAAGAGTTAGGATTCTTCAGTGTGAAATTTCCTACAACCAAGAGAGAGACAGTCAGACAGACAGACAGACAGACAGACAGACAAACAGAACACTGAGTCTTGTTGTAATGCCCACCCCACTGCCAAGTGAAAGTGTCAATGAAAAAAAAATCCCTTAGGAGAACAATGCCCTGTCTTCTCTTAACATGAATGTCTTCTTTTCCTATCCTTATTTGTCTTTGGCCTTATTAAAAGCTTTAAACAATATGTGGTTCTCCAGCTGAATTCTATCTCAACTATGCTTAATGGAATATCTTTTTAAAAATTGGTCTTTTAGTGAGTATGGTGCTTCATACTTGTAATTCCAGCATTAAGAAGGACTAAGAATTCAAGGCCAAAATGGATTATATAACAAGACCCTGTCTCAAAAAACATGCCTGTAGGCCCAGCACTTGCAAGGCTGAGGCCGGAGAATCACCGTGAATTCGAGGCCAGACTGGGCTATATAGTAATACTGTTTAAGAAAAAAAAAGGAAAGGAAAAATTGATCTTTCTAGCAAGAGGAATAGCAAAAGAGATGGTTTAGACAAACATAAGGCCCAACGAAGAGAGCAGCATTCTTGGGCAGGGTCCCCATATGAGAGATTAGAACCTGTGCAATACTCCAGTTCTGGGCCCGCCTCCCAGTGAGAGAGGATGGCTCTAAGGCCAGCTTGCACTTTGCAATAGAGTGATGGACCCAAAGAAAGTAATATGTGAGTGTTTTGATTTTCCATGAACATCTCCTTTATGTGCATTATGAGGATATTAGGGCATCCTTAACCTGAATGTCTGCACACACTGAGATATTCTATACAAAATTATTTGTATTTTCCTGGAATCTGTGGCTTAATTAGACCAGAAATACTCCAGAGACTTAATATCTGGTATAGAAATGTAGAAATGTGGCCCAGTGGGAGAACCTTGTGCTTTACATGAACCAGGTTCTGGGCTCCATCTCCACCACCAGGGGAAAAAGTTGTGAAGGTCACTTGACATTGTGGATTTCTGTTCTTTGTGGCTGGCTTTTCTCTTGACTTGAAAGGAGGAGGAGGAAGGGTGAGGGAGATAGATGGGCCTGCAGGAGCTTGATGCTCCTCCCACTGCACCTCTTAATGTCCTCTGGGATCATGGGCAGACAAATTAACCTGTCTAAGCCTTAACTATAAAATTAGAATAATAAAAAAAAATTAGAATAATGATAGTCCATATTCATAGAGCATGAGGAGCACTGAACAAGATGATTCCAGTCAAGGCCTTAGCATAGTGTCAGACACGTAGAAGCGCTGTGAACAGGAAATTCTCATTAGCTATCAGTGTCAGTCCTAGTCCATTGTTCTTCATAGTAGGAGCATAGGAGTTCACAGTACTGTTGTAGGCCCTGTTTTCCCATCTTAAGGACCACTCTTATCTGCTTCCATTTTTAGCTGGAGAATATATGCTCTAGAGGTAGCAGCTGTAAAAAATGAGAATAGGGAGCCAGACATGGTCGTGCATGCCTATAGTCCCAGCACTTGAGAGGTAGGAGGATCACTTAGTTTGAGGACAGCCTGGGTTATGTAGTGAGTTGAAGACCAGCCTGAACTATATAGCAGGACTCTTTCAAAAAAACAAACAAACAAAAAAAGTTTTTTTTAAATGAGGCTAGGTCAGAGGCCATTTCGGTTGAGGGAAGACATTACATAGAGGCTTTTTTTTTTTTTTTTAACTCACTTATATAGTCCAGGCTAGGCTCAAATTTATGGTTTTCCTCCTGCCTCAGTCTCCTGAATACTGGGATTACAGGAATGTGCCACCACGCCCAGCTTTATAGGCCTTTCTTAAATGGAAGAAGAAGAAGGCTACTCATAGACCTGAAAAGATTGCTTCTTATGAAAAATAGGATAAGGAGAAGCTAAGTGTATTGGTGCATGCCTACAATCCCAGCAGTCTGGGAGGCTAAGGCAGGAGGTTCACAAGTTAAAGCTCCCTGGGAAAGAAGCCTTCCTGTCCAAAAAATAAAAAAATATTTTAAAAGGGAGAGGGTATAGCCCTATGTGAAGACCTTGGATTCAGTTTCAGTCCCTAATACCATCACTAAAAAACCAAATAACAACATGAAGCGAACTGAGCCTTTGGGCTCAGAATAAAGAGATGGGAGGGAGCACAGTGAACAGGCCTGTGGTTGACACTGCCCAAGACCCCACCAGGAGACACGCTTCCTTCACAGACAGGCTTTTCCCCATGTGAGCCAGCCAGTCAGCTCTTTTCTCAGAAGGAACAGTTGGCATTCTGGGAAGCATGTTGGTAGATGTCCCACCAGGAAAATCACCATTTCCATTTGGCACTGTTTTTGCTTGATTCTAAGCACTAAGCATAACTATGTATTTAGGATCTTCATTGTTTTCCTTTCTCCGTGTTTCTTTTCTTACTGTTACTGCCACCATTGCCATCTTTTTTTTTTTTTTTTTTTTTGTCTTTCTGAGACAGGGTCTCACTATGCAGTTCAGACTGGCCTTGAGCTTACTTGGTACCCCAGGCTGATCTCAAATTCACAACAATCCTCCTGCCTTAGCCTCTCAAGTGCTGGGATTACAGGCATGTACCACTGCACCTGGCTTTGCCATTGCCATTGTTTTGCAAGTCCCAAGCAGAGCTTGTGTCATTCTGCCTTCTCCAGTGAGATGGGCAGTACAAATTGTACAAGCTTTGGTGAAACCAGAAATCAGGTCATGATCTCCAGTGTTCTTTTTCCTGACCGATGTGAACTTCCTTTTTCCCCCTTCTTGGCACTTGCTAGCTGCCCAACCTGGGAACTAAAGAAGGTAGAAAATAGATGAAATTCCTGGCTTTATTATGTATCACATTAAACTGGTACTTGGTGTGGTGACTATTCTGCAAGATACAGAGTGATAGCCTTCTTTTCTTCACTTTAGAAGTTTAAAAATCATAATAAACTTAACAAAAACAAATAAATATATGATATCAACAGTCTTAAACTGCACAGTCCAAGCCAGTTGCTGAAGTATTGAAGTGTACACCCAGAGGAGGCTGCTTGAACTCAGACGGGGGCCAACCTGAACAGTGCAACCCTGCCTCTAAAAATTAATTAATTAGTTATTAAAACAACATGATAGCTGTTTGCTACATGTGGCTATTTGAATTTAAATGCAAATGAATTAAAATTTAAAAGACAGTCATATTTCAAGTGGTAAGTAGCTACATGAGATACTGGATTTTTACTTAATTGTAATTGTAATGTATTTAAATCTAAATGGGCACATGTAGCCAGTGGCTGCTATGGTGGACTGTTCAGTCATGGAACATTGCCATCATTTCCTAGCATTAGCTTGGATAGGACTGGTGTAATGGCTATAGCCAAAATACTGTGATCTTCTTCTGGCAAGCTGTGCCCCTGTGCACAGGGGACAGCCGCAGGAACCGTTCGTGAGCCTGTCTCCTGATAACCTTCTTGGATCATAGACAGATAGCATGGCTTTGGTAAAAAAACAAATAAATAAAACCATGTGATTGTAGTAATCCCCAGCCAGTAAACAGCCAGGCAGGAGGCTGCCAAAAGGACTAGCCTATTTTTAGGTACTGCAGAGTCCAAAGCAGAAGAACCTAAGACCGGAGGCAGTGGTGACACCTAGGTTCACTTTCTAGTCTATTTTATTCCTGGCACAGGCCACTTGCTTACTTCTACTTAGACTTCCCAGGGTGTGAGCTTCTCTTCATAGTTATAGGTATATGTGTCCAGGTGCTTTAATGGATTTACTGTAGCCCCCAAGAGAGTCAGACATCCCAAGCCTGGTGGGTTACAGAGGGTGGAGTGTCATTCTACTGGATAAATTCAGACCATATGCTGAAGCACAGCTGCTGCTGGGAAGAGGGTTGCGGGTATGAGATGGCTGTGCAGTTTGATGTCCAGTAGGCATTACCCACAACCCCTTTTCATGGTACCACTATTGCTGTTACTGCCTTTGCAATTTTTAAAAACTTACACCATCTAGGAATAGTGGTATATACCTGTAATCCCAGAACTCCAGGAGGCTGAGGCAGGATCACAAGCCTGGGCAATTTAGCAAAATAATAAAAAGCTTGGGGCTGTGACTTAGTGCAAAGGCCCTGGGTTCAGTATCATCACAAAACAAAACAAAAACAAACAAGAAAACAAAACACTGAATGGAAGGAAATCAGTCTTTAAAGGACTCATTTGGGGATGTCTTCTTACAGGGTAGGCCAGAATCTCTTCTTCAGGAAGCCCCAGATTGAGAAGCATAGTGTATCCCTGAAGTGTACTGAGATTTGATTTTCTAGAATTGCTGGCCTTCCTGTCATACCTGTCTCAAAAAAGAAAAGTAGAAGGAGCAGCACTGCCTCATGAAGATCTCCTATCTTTAGTGGGGTTTCAGCCATCTTTCTTCTTGCAATCTTCAGCATCCAAGGAGATGTGTCATCTGCCTTCTGTCTTTATGAACTGGTTCAGGCTGGATGTGGTGGCACATATTTGTAATCCCAGCATTCTGGGAGGCTTTGGTGCAGGGCAGAGGGGATTGCAAGTTTGAACCCAGCCTGCCAGTTTTAAGGAGATCCTGTCTCAAAATAAAATATAGAAAAGGACTGGGGATGTAGCTCATTACAAAGTCCCTGTGTTTAATCCTTAGTAACACAAAAGAAATTTAATTTTAAAAACTGTTGTGGCTCAGACACTCATTATTTGTACACCAGGAGATTCTAAACAAGATATAAACTTGAAGATTCAAAGACTAGAACAAAAGCAGGTACAGAGGGTTTGTACAATGAAACTTTAGGCCCCTTCCTCTTGGTCTCTATTCTGAACTCACATCTGAGTCATGACCAGGCCTTCACATGTAGCTTTTAAGTATGGTGTTAAAGACTGAATGCCTTTAGTTGTTGGCTTCTTGGAGTTCCAGAGGAAATTAGCACACACTCTTAAGCCAGCAGGGCTATGTAGCAGGTATTCCCAACTTAGGGTAACATTTTGTGAACAAAATACTAACATGAAACAAGAACATTCTGAGCAGAGGACTAGGGTCAGGGCTGGTGCAGAGGTTCTCAGGAGGTCCTTGCCATCTAGCAGATGGCACCAGTGACCAAGGTCTGTACTATAGAAAGGCCAAATCGTGTGCTTCTGTATGTCATTCGTCTTATCCTGAGGTCCCCAGATCTTTCTGAATCTCTGTGTACAAAAGCAGATTCCAGTTGTTTAGATGATTCCAGCTTCTTGTAACTAAGAATCTTGCCTGTCATTAAAGGCAAATTTTGCAAAAGGATTTTTTTGTTTTGTTTTTTTGCATACCGTACCACAGTCAGAGCCCCAATTGAACAAGTTTAATGGGAATCATTTCTGTTCAACACATGGATGAAAAAGTTGGTTTTAATTAAACATGTAAAAGGGGCATTAGTCAGTGTCCAGATTATAACTGGACAGATTCTTACAGAATAAAGTTTTTAAGGTTCTTGAGTAAAGAAACTTTCTTCTTTTTAGGTATGCTTCCATTAGAACTTTGAAGGAATGTGGGCACACTGTTATTAACTCTTAATAGCTTGCACATCGCAGCCAGGATGGTTTGGGGCCCTCTGGCTCTCAGGTTACCTGTGTAAATACAGGATTCACTTCCCAGAGCAGCCCAGCTCTGCCATTTGTTTAATAAAGAGCAAATGTGCAGAATCCAGCAGCAGTAGCCTGGCAGAAGCAGTAATCTGAACAGAATAAACATGCTTCCTTTTTGTGTGATGCTCTCTCTCCATCCTCCTGCCAGGAGCAGGATATCAAATGAAGGGGAGGCTGTGGTTGGAGTCAGTAAAGTGAATGTCTAAGTGGCACCTGCTTCATTCAACAGATCTGCTTTCCCCGGGCCTCCCACTGCACATCTGCTCCTGACAAAGCCTCTTTTCTCCTCCTGTTGTTGGTCAGACTGAGAGCAAAGGCCCTGCAAGGAGACCCGTTGGTTTTGCTTTGTCAGCACAGTTGCCTGTGACATTATAATTACTCCAAATCTTCATTATTACAGAGGCATCAATTTAGAGATTTTCAGAGCATAAATGGAGTTTTCAAAATGAAATTGATAAAAACATCTTTGCTGTTGTAAAGCTGGCAACTGGATCTGAGAATCATTGAAGGGTCTAAATATGGAAACTGAGACACCACTCTGAGCTGTACCACAAAGGCCTTGCTATCAGATTGGCTCACTCACGAGGCATCCAGCAATTCTTCTGCCTTTGCTGAGCTCAGTTCTCCTCACTGCTTATAGCACTGTGATGTCCATCTACACTGCATTGTTCTTAGTACCGATAGAGTTTCCCACATCGGGGCCTCGGGGCCTGAAGAATTTTGGAATGACTTGATGGGGCAGGGCAGTAAAGGAAAGAACTTGTGATATAATATAAATAAAGTAAATACCCAGGAAACATATTTTAGGTGAATACAAAGCATCCAGTTTCAGATTAAATTTCCACTTTAACAAAGGCAACTCTTGTAGTGTTTTGTCTGTGTGTGCGCGTGCATGTATGGTGTGAGGTATGCACATTTATGGTGTAGAGTTGACACCCTAGAAGCTCTGGAAGAGTTGCTCTCTAGCTATTTAAACTTAATTATAATTAGGTAAAATTTAAAACATAGCTCCTCTGTCACACTGACCCTGTTTCAAGCACTCTGGAACCACTATGTTGGACAACACCAAAATAGAGCATGTCCATCATCACAGGGAGGTGTAGAGCACAGCACTGCTTTAAAGATTGTTCTGAACATCTTAAAATGTGGTGACTGCTTCAGGAAGCCTTGGAGTTTCTGTCTCAATCTTGGTGGAAGGTGGAAAAAATATTCCTGGATGTTTCTAGAATGACTCCTCCCAGTCATGTTACCTAGACTTTGCTTTTTTGTTTTTTGGTACCAGGGATCAAACTCAGTTGCTTGAGCAACTGAGCTAAATCCCTGGCTATGTTCTTTATCTTGTTATATTGTAAAATTTTTTTCTACCGAAAGTGTTTTTTCCCTAACCCTAATTCTTGTTAAAAAAAAAAAAATTATAGTGACTAAGAAAGGAATTTACTTCAGGAATATCCACTTTTAACTAACCTTCTCCTGGCCTTCTTCCCTCGGCTCTCATGACCCTGCTAGTGGCTTAGAGAGTTGTTTTCTCATAACTGACTAACAGGAGGGCATGCAACCACTCATTCATGGGTTGTGTAGACAAGATGGAGTGTAGATAGCACTCCTAGGGTAGAGGGCTGGGCTGCTAGCACCTTTCCTTCTCAGTAGCCCTTGGGACTTGTGTATCTTCAGTCTGGCTTTCTCCATTGGTTGGCCTTCAGCAGCTGCCACACAGCTGTGGCTCCTGGGAGAAGCCCACGTGCACTAACAGTACCACCTCAAATTTAGATAGCATTTTTTTTCTCAGTAACTTAAATTATGTAACCATTAGGTACTTACATTCATAACAACCTAAAAAACAGAAGTATCCTATGAGTTTTATAAGTGTAAACATAACCAGTTCTGAATTGCCACATGCAGATTGTCTGTTATGCTGATTACTTGTGACACATTTTAAATCCCTTGACAATTTCCTTAAGCAAGTGAATGTAATTCTGGACCATCTCCTCCACTGCCCAACCCAGGTGCTGGTTACTAAGAGATTATAAATTAGTTTTCATATTAGCTTAAAGAAGACATAATTAGGAAGGTAAGTAGGCTATAAAAAATAAAACAAAGCCACACATCATAAATGCCAGCTTTTAAAAAATAAATAAATAAATGAATGAATAAATGCATATATGCATGATAGTTCAGAGCAGGGAGGTAGAAGGCGGTGACCTACCCTCCATCCAGCTCACCTGAGAGCTGGACTCCAGGATATCCTTCTATAAACCTGTGCACCATTATTAGCACTCAGTGAGTGGGCATGTTTACTGCAGGGTGTTAAATACTCATTGGGCAGGCATCGAACATGCCATGTGCTCTGTGTGCTGGGATGTGTGGGGAGCTGCCAAGCTGCAGCAGCTTCTGTTAGTGCGTCTTGCCCAGTGCTTTTTAACAGTTCTGTGTTCTTGTCAGGCCTCTTTATGGCAGACTGTGGAGGTTGCAAGTGGATCCTGGCAAGAAGGCTGCAGGTGGGTTCATCTGTGGGGAAAGCAGGAGGCAGCTGAGGGTGGAATAACTCCAAGGCGGCTGCCAATTCAGGCTCTGCTTCCTGCATGGACAATGCGATTCCCCTCCAATGCTGTCTCCATCATCTGGTCAGCTTTAGGAACCATGGATAATTGGATATTTCTAGTGTTATCTTCCTTTTTCATTGATTAGCTGGGATTCTTTTATAAAGAACCTGTCCCAGTAACAATTTTACTATGCCAAGTACAGTTCAGATAGGAAAGGGAGAATAAACACTTGATCAAGATGAAGTTTACTCTCTCGGCGGATACCAGGAACTCAAGATGGTACCAGTTGTACCAGTGAAGAAGAAATTCATGGATGCCAGGGAACTTCAAGCTGGACATTGATCTGGGATTCTAGCTCTCTAGGCAGCATTGGAGTGTTTCAAAGATGACTACCAGTGTTACTGCAGCACATTGCTGTGAAGAAAGGGAGCGATACTGGGCTTAGCATGGTCCTGGCGGCTTATGTGCTTTTTGGCTTCTGCCTCTCCTACAAGGAACTCAAACCTTAGTGGTGACGCAGGTACCACCAAAGAGGAATCAGTGCACAGGGCACGCTCTGGACTCCTGACCAGGACAGCTTGTTCCCTCCCCAGCTCTGCTCAGTGGAGAACTCCATTATTGCTGAATCCTTTCTTATTCTGAGAATTAATACCCAATAAAAGTGATTACTTAAAAAAAGATGAAACCTCACTGGGATAGATTTTTTCTGTGTTTCTGTCGAACCCCAAATCTGTCCACTTACTTCCACTTCACAATGCATCCTCTTCAAGTGTCCCACTTTCAGTAGTAGAGGTAATTCTGCTCTTGATGCTCTTCAAAAGTTTCAGTCCAAGAGTTTTGGTTTATGTCATCCTACAGATTATGCTCAGTGAGGGGTTGAAAATCAAGAGGGCATCTTTGGAAGCTTCCTTGCCTTCTCTATCTGTGCTCAGAAGAGGCAGGACTAGCTGACAGGCACAAGCCAGTTCATCATTACCATTCTTGCTCCTTCTATATCTACTTAAAATGTTCCAAAGCAATATAATATAGAAAAGTAGATCTCTATCCCTGATTCTGGGTAACTCCTGTGTGGCCTTCTACTGTTTATTTCCATACCTGACAGATCCAATTCTTAGCTTACAGACTTTTTTTGGTGGGGGGTGTACTGGGAATTGAACTCACAACCTCACACTTGCTGGGCAGGCACTTAAGCTGCTGAGCTAAACTCCTGCCCCTCCCTTTTTTTTTTTTTTTTTGAGGTTCCCATCATCTCTGCTCTACTTTCTCTCACCCAGGTACTAACTAGGCTTTGCTTCTGAGATCAGACAAGATTGGGAACACTCAAGGTGGTAGACCATAGACCAATGCTCTACTTTCTATTAAAAAGTCTTTGTATACTGGGTGTGATGGTGTACACCTCTAGTCCCAGCACTTGGGAGGCTGAGGCAAAGAGATTACCCTGAGTTCAAGGACAGCCTGAATTACAGAGTGAAAACCTGTCTCAAAAAGCAAACAAACAAAAAGTATTTGCCGTATGAATCATCCCTGTGCAATCCCTGGTACATAGATTGTTGCTGCCACCCTTCTTCCTAGTGATGGTTTCTGGGAATTTACTGGACATCTGCCCCTTGCCCTTCCTGTGAAGTTGGATCAGATGTCCTGCACATATGCATATTCCCAGGTCCTATTCAGCGCAGCAGGCCCAGGTGTTAGCTTAACCACATGGGGGAACTCAATTTGCAAGATATGATGCCACTGTGATTCTGAATACTAAAGCACAAAACCCTGATTTCACAGTGTTCCTGGGCATCTGCAGTAACTTCAAGAGGTCATAAAATTGTATCTCCAAAATATGTTTTGCGATTCTTTTACTAATAGTAAAAATTCAGTTTTGACATTAGCTTCTGAGACAGGGTTGTGGGGAGTTTCCTGCTATTCTGTAAAAACAGGCAAAGGAGAGAGTGCCACTGTCCCAACCAGCTAGAGGCACTGCTGTGAATATTATTACAGGAAACAGTTTTTCTGAGTGTGTTAGGAGACTGTCTAGCAAGAAGGGAGAGAACCATTGGTGCTGAGATGCACCCAGTACACCAGGGCACCTGGGAGACTGCTTTGGACTTCGTGAGAATATTTGTTGTTTGCCAGATATAAGATATATGTTAAGCCGAAAATCCCCGTAACACACCAAACTTAGCTTTTTTTTTAATCAGGAATTGAACTCAGGACCTTGTGCTTGCCAGGCAGTTACTATGCTACTGAGCCATATCCCCAGCCCTGGACTTTGTTTTTGTTTTGTTTTATTTTAAGACTAAGTTTCTTAAAATTTTACTTGAAAAAAATGTTACAAAATATTCTTCCAATCAAAAAGACTTTCCCATGGGGTACATGTAGTTTCTGCTTTAAAGATTACAGTATTACATCCAAAGGGGAGATATATATTTTTTTTAAATAGTCACCTAGCTGCAAAATCTATAAGGGAAGTAGATTTAAGTACCTCTAAAATGTGAAAGCAAGTATTGTAATTGCTGAATTCATTAAAATTTTTAAAATTTTCTTTAAAATGGGCCATATGGTATATGACAGTCTTTGAAAAATAATTTGAAATAGTACCATTGCATCATAAGGCCAATTTAAACAGTATTTAGAGAATTAACAAACTGAGTATTAAAGTGTTCAAACATTTGCTTTGAATTTTTTTAGTGCTATTCACTGATGAAGATTTTTTTAAAAAGTTGCAGCTGGGGATTTAGCTCAGTGGCACAAGTACCTGCCTGGCAAGTGCGAGGTCATGAATTCAGTCCCCAGTACCAAAAAGAAAAAAAAAGTTGCTGCCAAACTACGTTGGGATACCTTATTTCAAACTACAAGTAACATATTTTGCTGTGTATATTCTAAAGATGCGCTACTAGGTTTTAGGATGTAAACTCCCATTTTCTAGCTCTTCTGTTGCAATCTGCCAGAAAAGCCTTAGACTTTAAAAATATGGGAAAGGAAGATTGAAAGTCCTAGGAGCAGCTAATACAATGGGGACAGAAGCACAGGGAGGGAAGTACTTTTTCTCTCTCAGCCCTTTGTCTTATTATGATGCTTACCTGGACTTCCTTTTGGCTTGGTACTCACAATCCTTTTCTTGCTCTTTCCATCTGGTCCTTGTTCGGTACCCTCAGTCTCTATTTCCTGCTTGCCTAGTGGACTAGCTTCTCTACCTGATTTCTTTCTATCTTAAACTTTTGTGCTATGCCTGTTTTTCTTCATACAG
Organism: Hydrochoerus hydrochaeris; assembly: GCA_004027455.1. NCBI lineage: Eukaryota > Metazoa > Chordata > Mammalia > Rodentia > Hydrochaeridae > Hydrochoerus > Hydrochoerus hydrochaeris. The sequence continues at coordinate 71,540 of PVLA01006232.1, read as the reverse complement.
TGACTACTTTCCTTAGGCCATTGATGTAAACATTTTGTGAGGCCTGCAAATGAAAGATTTTTAAGACTTTCTGCCTGCCTGTCATACCTAGAAACACCTGTAGATATCATTTATGCCTCACTAAAACTTCAACAATTAGATAAAACAGTTGGTAATTTCATTCCTTAGTTGTTTATTTTTATCCCTTCTAGTCACAGTCTACTGGTTCCCCATTTAAGCCAGTGTTTTGCTGATATGTATAGTTAGCATTTGTGTCAATAAATTACAAAAGACCTTACACTACCATGGGGGTGCAGGGAATCATGTCTTTCCCATCAGCAGTTGTGTTTATTCTTTAACTCTATTTTCTCTCAGCCATTAATATTTTTCTCCCAACTGACAATACTTCCATAGCCAACTTGGAAAGTCTTTTGGGCTGAAAGATTCAGTTACAGCAAACAACAATTCCCAAAGGTTTCCCAGTTTAGGAGGACAAATGAAAGGCCCATTCTTTCAAAGGTCATCTGTCCTGCCCTGTCTTGTTGCGGGATGGGGGAGGGCAGGCTGCTGGGTAACCTACCTGCAGTACAGTGCTGGGCTCAGACTTTATCCTGTTAATTTCTGGAGGAGGTTGGAAGCTACACGGAATGTGGCTTAGTGGTAGATCACTTGCCCGAGCACACATGCAGCCCTGGGTTCAGTCCCTAGCACTGCCCCAAGAAGGGCTCAGTGGAGTTTAGAAATTTGTTACAGTGACAACATATATCATACTGTTCCAGAGCTAGCTAGCTAGATAGACAGACAGATATATAGATTTTTATTTTTTTTAAGTATACTGTGTAACTCAGGCTGACCTCAAGCTTACAGTGATTCTCCAGCTTCAGCATCCAAAGTGCTGGGATTATAGATATGTGTCATCACTCTCAGCATTTTTTTTTTTTTTTTTTTTTTTTTTGTACTTGAACTCAGCATTTGGCTTGCTAACACAGACACTACCACTGAGCTGTACTCCCAGATTCCCTGATCATATTTTTAACATTCTTAGTATTGATCAGCAGTTTAGCCTGGGTTGTCAACTACTTTGTCTCCCTTGTGGTACAGTTCTAGTGCTAGTTGTCACTACTTTTGTGTCCTGAGGGAAACTGCCCACTGATTTACCTGCTTGTCCTTGTATTTTATCTCTAATCTTTACATTTTCAAAAGCTTTTGGCAAATGATGTGCTTCTGTAAAGGACCAAAATTTGCATCTGCTTCTTTCATCTCCTGAGAATTTTAGTAGAACACCTACAACCCCAACTAGATTTCCTCAAGCCTCTTCTTCAAAGTGATCTTTGAAAAGCAGCTGACACTTACTGTGCGCCTGCTGTGTGCCAGGCACTGTACTAGGACGTACCTATGTCAGCCCATGAAGTCCTAATGGCAGAGAGACACATGAGGGAACTAATGGCAGAACCAAGATTCACGTGTAGGTCTTTCTGACTTAGAAACCTTTACTGCAAGAGAAATGCCTATTTTACCCTTCCATGTGCAGTGCCTAAACTGTCATCAGCGTTGATCATCCACCTTAAAATTGTTTTGGGTAAACCTAACCTCACTCTAGAATGGAGCTTTTCTGTGGAGAACAAGGCTAGAGGGAATATAGTCCACTCTGAAACTCATGAAGAATATGACCAATTATGTTATATTCAGTTATTGAGTACCTGCTGTGCTCAGGTTGCTCAATATTCCTGTAGGACATGGTTCTACAATTTAAGTGAGCAGGTTTAGAGAGAGAATAGCAGTAACTACTTGGAAGCAGGTCATGACAGATCTCATGCCAAGTGAGTGGGGAACACAGTGAAATCAGGAATGAGAGAACATGGTAGCGCCTCTTGCATCTGCAGTAATCACCTGGAAAGATGTGGGAATTGGTGGAAAAGTAGGACTTAGACGATCAGGGAATAATTCTAAGCAGAGGCATCTGCCTGAGCAAGTACATGTGGTATTCAGGGAACTCTGGAAAGACAAATATTGTTGTCATGACAGGATAGTATAGATCCCTTGTAGGAAAGGCTTACATGAACTTGCTAAGTAAATAGTGTTTATAAGATTCAGCCAAGTACAGTGGTGCTTGCCTGAAATACTAGCTACTTCAGAGGCTGAGGCAGGAAGACTGCAAGTTTGAGGACAGTATGGGCTACATAGTAAGACCTTGTCTCAAAATAAAATGAGAAGGGTTGGGGTCATACCTGAGTGGTCCCTGGGTTCAACTCCAGTATCAAATGAAAAACAAAAACTGGTATGTAGGGCCGGGGTTTAGCTCAGTGGTACAAAAGCCTACCTGGCAAGCATGAGGTCCTGAGTTTGACCCACAGTACCAAAAAAACCCCACAAACAACAACAAAAACCTGATATGTAGACTAATTCATCAAATCTCAGAATACTGAGAGGTTAGTTTTGGGAAAAATAGATTCCTTCAAGTAAGTGAATTCCATATATGCACACAAATTCCATTACACAGCTGGCAGTAATGAAACTCATTTCCTCAGGAGAGGTCAGGAATAGAGGAGATCAGCTCATGAATGATAAATTTACTGTGTGCAAGGCCATGACCCTGCCCTTTAAAATTACTCTCCTTGGCGCCTCTGGTCTTCCACAGCCATCCCCTGGTACCCCCATCAGAGACAGACCACAGCCAAACCTCATAGCCCTGTGTTTTGCAGAAGACAAGGCCAGGCTTAAGAGTCTGGGTCAGATTAGTAGCATAATATGCCCTCATGTAGTATGATTTGAAAGAGTCAAAGATGACCCCTACCCAAAGTATATTGCTGATCACTTACAATGTTTTAAATCCTGAATCCAACAAATACTTTCAGACCAAGAAATTTTGCCCTTAGGTATTTATCATGCAAACAGGTATTCATCATTTCTATGTATGAGAAATCATATATACTTTTGGCTTAACAGCAAAAGATTGGGAACCTGTCAGAGGACTGATTAATCAGATGCAAACACCTCCTACAATAGAATTCTGTGCAGCCACTCAAAAATAATACACGGAGCATGGTGGTACATACCTGTAACCCCAGTTACTTTGGAGGCTGAGGCAGGAGGATCACAAGTTTGAGGCTATCCATGACAACTTAGGGAGACCCTGTCTCAAAAGATAAAAGAGTGGGATAAAGCTCGGTGCCAAGATCCTGGGTTCAATTCCTAGTACCACAAAATAATTATAACCATTAATAAAGCTCTGTATTGAGAGCATAAGCTCTCTGAGACCACACAGTGCAGGGCTGGTGGTTCAGGTCAGTGGTCAAGTACTTCATGGCATGTTTGAGGCTCAACTTCCATCCCCAGCACTAGAAGCAGTGCAGAAGAATGCGTGCACCGCACACCTCACTGGAGGGATGACACACAGGCCTGATACCCAGCAGGCACGCACCTGCAGATACCTGGGTGATCTTGGGGACGCCCTCAAAGCTGCCGCAGTAATTTCTTCTGGGAAGAAAAACTGAGCAACATGAACAGAAAGAGATTTACTTTGTTCTGTTCTCTCCGGTTGCTTTTTTATCTTCTGTGATTGAATTATGTTTAAATAACTGCCTGTTAAAATATATCTTTTCAGCTAAATGAAGTGGCATATGCCAGTATCTGTGGCAGCTCAGTAGCTTCAAGCAGAAGGATCACTTGAGCCCAAGTTCAGGGTTTGCCTAGACAACATCACAACCTTGTCTGTAGGTGTATGTGCACACATAAACTCATGTGTGTATTCTAAAGGGATTAAGTTTGAAAGAGATGGATCAGCACTGTGTGAGGATTGGTTGTCCTCCCCCAGAAAGAGGTTCCTTACATACTTGTATGACAGCTTGACATTGTGTCCAGAGCTAACCTAACCAAGGAACCTGAATTTTCAGGGTGTGTCCCACACCCCCATCATTTCCTATGAAAGTTTTGGGAGATTGCTCTGCACAGGCTGAAGTAGGACAATTACCAAGGAAACAAAAATATAGTCCAGGTGAGACATGATGGCGTTTGTCCAGGGAGGCAGCAGCCCAGTGTCAGCCCAGAGCTTGCATCTGAGGGGAGAGGTGACCTGATGTGCTCATGTGCTGGGTGTGAAGCCCAGGGTCACTTCAGAGGTTTTGACCTGAGCGACAGAAAGGATGTAATTGCCGTCCGCAGAGGTAAGGAGGAAGGGGAGACTGGGAGGAGTATATTTCACCATTTGGGCTCATGAATGATACTCGACAGGTTTTTTAAAACCTCAAAGGTCAGAGCCAACATTTCCTCAGAGGGTTTGGAATGGCTGCTCTTTCACAAGAAAATTATTATTCTGGGACCTGTAGTTTCTGAGTCACCTGTCACCTCTTTTTCCATTTTGGCCAGTTCTGCATTGGTCACCATGCCCCTGAGTTGGGGCAGCAGGGAATGAGCCCCAAGAGGATTGTCCTCTTCTGGGTCACACTGGTCCAAACCTAGTTTTAGATGTTGGCTGCCCTGGATCATAGGCTCCCAATCCAAAGCCTAGGTACCTGGCTTCACCATAAACTTGTTCACTCAACCTCTAAGTCTGTTTTGTTTTTTACCTTTTTAAGACAGGGTGTCCCTATATTATCCAGGTTGGCCTCAGATTCCTGAGCTTTGGCAGTCTTTTTGCCTCAGCTTCACAAGTAACCCAGAGTATAGATATGCACTACTGAACCTGTTTACCTTTTGTAAAAAAAAAAATCTTGCCCATTTACTTTTTGATGTTTTTTTTTTTCTTTTTGTACTGAGAATTGAACTCAGGATCTTGTGCTTGCCAGGTAGGCACTGCACTGTTGAGCTGTATCACCAAGCAAACTTTTTAGTTAAAGAAAATCACATGAATTGGGTGTGGTGGTGCACCCCTATAATCCCAGCACTCAGGAGGCTGAGGTAGAAAGATTGCTGGGAGTTCGAGGCCAGTTTGTGCTGCATAGTGAGTTCAAGGCCAGCCTGAACAGCATAGAGACCCTATCTCAAAAAAAAAAAAAGGAAGGGACAGATTGGGTTTACTAAAGTGTTCAGGACATTATGAATCTGTGCCTGCATGAAGAGCCCAGGGTTCTGCCAAAGGTGCTTGTCTCATTTGTGAAAGGGAAGGACAACACCCTACTTCTTCCTCCAGGGTCCTACAAGAAATCAGGAGATATGTAGCCATGTATAAGGACCTTGAAGGCCAAGGGAGTCTTATTACTAGGATTGTATAAGATGTCCCTGAAGAGAGAAAACAACTCCAAGCCCTTAAAGTGGAACATGAAGCACTCCTGTTGCTTAATCAGTTGAAATGACCCAGAATACAAGCTTGGATTAACATGGGCCTCTAGATTAGGGCTAATCAGGGCCAAGATGAGCAGATGCGAGGACAAGCCCAACCTGATTACTGTACCTCAGCATTTAATCATCTCTTTTGCAAGGGCAGCCACCCAACTTAGTGCACACTGGGTTTTAAAGCCTCCAGTCCCACCCCCTTTCCCTTGCCGTGGACATAAAGGCTGCTGGGTCAGAGACGGAGGCGATTTAATCTAATCCATATCAGAATGTGTGGGGAGGGTGTCCAAATCCCCACAAAGGGATGGAATTGTGTTTATTTAAGGTAGAGGTGGCTGAGACTGCTACAGTGGAACTGAGGTTTCAAGGTATTTGAGGTTACACAGTGATACTTGTATATGAAAGCTCCCCCTCTGAAAAACTTCTAATGTGATTGCTGTCACCAGTTTTGACCCTGAGACAGCTTTGTGTGGGAGTCATTTCATCACCCAGTTGTAGAGGCCAAATTTGCTCTTTCCCTGGCTGTTACAGAAAATAGAAGGTGAAATCTGTTTTAAAAAATAATAAAAAATGTTTTACCAGGATGAGTCCTGAATGTAGTATTCTTATCTTTTCATTTTATATTCATGTCTGAGCTGGGAACTCCCATGGTAACATAGCTCATTGCCCTGAGTCTTTCCTACCGTACTCAGCAGGTCCCTAGAAGGGAATGTGTTAAATCCCGGAAGTGGGTTTTATTCAGTGAGTGTAGCAGACATTGAGTACCTGCTGATCTTAGTCTTTTTAGAGACAGGATGAATGACAGTGAATATATCCATCATCTCCAAAAGGCCAGCACAAAGGAACCATAGAAGAGGACCCACACTGGAGGACAGCAGAGCCTGGAACTGACTGGGAGGTGCATGCCGGGGACAGCTGTCCTGGCAGAAGTCAGTGTGCCCAGGCGCACTGCCTATGTTCAGAGAAGCTTGCTGCTTGGAGTTAAAGCCCAGAGCCATTGGAAACCCGCTGAAGAACTATGAAAGAGAAGAACAGAAGCACTAGGTCAGCTTCCAAGATCATTTTGCTCATAGTGCTGCCAGTTTGTATTTTCTGCATTTGAGTGTTCTGCTAAAAAAACAGCCCTAAAAGCTGAATAACAACAGTTGGTTCCTATAGGCATGGACCCACATCATAGGAAACCTAAGCACTGTAAACCGAGATGAACGAGGTCTAACTCCAACAATAGCTTCTCCTGCTCACCTGAGTCACCAAATTTGTTCCCCAAGTTTGGAGCTTTTAGAACTGACTCAAGCCAGGCAGCAAGAGCAATGAAACAAGACTGATCTTTGCTTTTGGTTTTGGCTGCTGTTTGTCAGCACTGAAGGATGACACTAGTGTTCCAGCTTTGCCACTGGCCATTGTGGGTTCCTTCATTAAGTGTGTTCTGACCAGAGAAGTGTTGGGAAAAAGCGATGGGCATGTGGGCCTCCTATATTCAGGCCCCCACCTTTCTGAAGACTGGGCTAGGGCCTGGCTGCACATAGGTTGGGCCAACCATCCATTCCCTTGATCTGTTGCCCTCAGGGCTATCTTAGGGCACACTTTGTACTTTACTCTGTTGGGAATGTGAAACCACCCCTGGCCTGCAGAGGCCTTAGCCAAGTGGGAAGGTCTGTAGGCTGCCAACAGGCTGTGCTATGCTGTCCCTGGCCCACTATGGAGGAGCTGTGAGCGTTGGCTTGGGCTGGGGTGGGGCAGGCGTCCAAGAGGAAGAATTGAGTTTCAAAGGGGAAGGAGTGGGAGTGAGAATCCTTGCAGTGAGTACCTTGAACAAAGGCCTAGAGGCCTGTGACTGAGGATGGTGGAAGGGAGGGGTCCCTGAGCCTGAAGCCTCTCAGAGAGTAGGGAAATGATTGTAAGGAGTGATCAGGCTGGGTGCTGTGGCACCTACTTATCCCAGCGTTCTAGAAGACTGGGAAAGAAAGGTCTCAAGCTGGACTCTAGCCTGATAATTTAGGAAGACCCTGTCTCAAAATAAAAGATAAAAAATTGGGGAATATAGCTCAGTGCAGAAACAAAACAATGAATTGGCCAAGCTCTGGGGTGCAGCCCATAGTCCTAGAGTTTGATGAGAGGTGGAAGAATCACTGGATTTCAGGTTTGCAAGAGGCTCCTACTCAACAGGCTGTCTCAAAAGATAAACCAAGGCAAATCATGAGAGGCCTTGAAGACCACGCTAAAGTCTTTGCACTTTATTATAGGTTTTAGGAAACAGTAACATGGAACTTCAGAGTTTGATATTTCAGAAGTAACATGTTGATGGAAGATAACTGAAAGAGGCATTGATAAGAAACACTTAGAAATTAATTGGCAAAGGTTAGATGAAAGAAATTAAACCCTGCACCTTCTGAAGCCAGTTTCTGGCCCTTCTGACTGCTTGCCCTAGTGCCAGCTCCTTACCTGATGCCACCAGGTTTTCTTGTATTCCTGTTAACACACCAGCAAGAGCAGGGCTTTAAAAATGACGTGGGGCGAGGTGGTATACACCAATAATTCCAGCACCCTGGGAGCTGAGGCAGGAGAACACAAATTCAGGCTCAACCTGGCAATTCAGCAATTTAGCGAGACACTGTTTTAAAATACAAATCTTTCTCTAAAGGGCTGGGAATGTTGCTCAGTGTGAAGGCCCAGGTTTCAATCTCTAGTACAGCAAATTACTATCAAAACACCAAGTCCTCTTTCACGTTGCATTAGTTGCTTCTCCCTAACACTGGCAAGATTTAACCCCCCCAAAAAAATCCACACACAATTTAACATTGCAAAATGTTTCATTTTACGTGGTTCTAGTTTAATCTCTTTTTAATACATTATTTTCATCAAAGTAGCATAGGATTTAAATGTCAGTAGGAATTCAAAGTGGCTTCTGCGGATGGATCCTCTGTGTTCTTCGGCCTTCGCCCCTCCCTTTGGACGAGTTCTGCTGCGCAGCGATCGATCCTTCGATCCTTCGGCGCTTTTATACTTTTTTGGGGGGAGGCGGTACGGAGAATCAAACTCAGGACCTTAGGCCTGCGAGGTAGGTGCTGTGCCGCTGAGCTGTATTACCCGGCCGCTTCTGGCTTAGAGGAGCCCCTGGAGAAAATTCCCAGGAACGCCCCGTACTTGAGTATGTAATAGGAACCCAGGGGCGGAAATTGTGTGCGCCTTCTAAACACTGTATTCTAAGTGGAAAACGCAGTGGTTTAAAACTATGAAATTCACACTCCCCTAAAAAAGGACGGAAAGCCTTTTTTAAAAAAAGGTCTATAGACCAGATGTCACATTTGTATGTGTTTTTTTTTTCCCCTGGGGTATATCATTACTGGTCTAAATAAAGTCGCGGTATTTTTTAGTTGAGACGTTTTTATAGTTTGGATAAGTTGATATCTGTGTTTATATTATTCTATTCACATAAAAATAGTTGACTGCCGAGAGGAGTGTGTTATAATTAATGCAACTGCGTTTTCCTCTGTAATTTATTTTTTTCTTTCCTTCTGTAACTTTTTTTCTCTCCAAATTAATACTTGCATTGGGGTGGAGTGGGGAAGGGCCTTTGCTTTCTAACCACTCATCTCCAGCTGTGACCTTGCTGCCGGCTCTCTGGAAACCCCAGTGCTCTGTCTCACAGGACATCATGTACCCCGGCCTCATCCGGCGTCCTGCGCATTCTCGGCTGCGGGCTCCCCCCACAGTGAATGGCCCCCTGAGTGTGCACTGTCGCACTGTAGAGCTCACGCTTCAGCTCTGTCTAGGACCTGTGCAGGGGGACCCATTCCAGCCCTCACAGCTCTCTGGGTGCCTTCGACCTGCTGCCGGCTGCGCTGATGCTAGCGTGGTTCGCGGACCCTGTTGAATTCTAGCCCTTGAAGATAATTGCTCCAGCATCTTTCAGCTTCTAGGTTTGCTGAGTTTCATTCCCATTTCTTTATATGACTTTCTGTTCTTTCTATAATCACTTAGGATCTTTGCTGTATCCGCAGTGTTGCAGACAGCAAAGATTTATCTTAGCGTGTGGATCTTTTTTTCATCTATCGTACTGCTGGGTATCATGCAGGCCTTTTCAATCTGAAATTCATGTCTTTTCAATCCTTGAAATTTATTTACATCTAATAATTAACTGAGCTGGGTGTAGTGGTGCAGGCCTGTGATCCCAGCATTTGGGAGACTGAGACATGAGGATCACCATGAGTTCAAGACCAGCCCGAGCTGCATAGCATGATCCTGTCTCAGAAAAAACAAAACAAAGATCTTACATTTCTTTTCTATAGCTATCATGTCACGCGCGCGCGCGTGCGCGTGTGTGTGTGTGTGTGTGTGTGTGTGTGTGTGTGCTGGGAAATGAATCCAGGGCCTTGCACATACAGTTCTGTCATCTATAAGAATATTGTTTGCTTTCTTCTGCACACCACACTGTCTTAGCTACCTCTGTGTACCTCTTCTCTCTGCATACCTCTGTGTCCCTTAAGAGTGACATACTAAAACATTGATTGTCATAGTATACAGGAGCAGTCTGGTGACCTACATGCCTTAGGGTTAGTATTAGGACAGCAGCCCTCCCCTACCCACCAAATGTCACTGTAGATCTTTTATTGGGACATGCTAGGTTCTTGACAAAGGCTGAGTCTCATGTGGTATTGCAAAGGCCAGGACACCTACAGGTGTGGTCTGTTAAGTTCAGATTTTTCAGCCTCCTCCCCTCTCTGTAACAGCAAGCACTCCAGGGGCTGGGGATTTAGCTCAGCGCCTGCCTTGTAAGCATGTGGTTATGAGTTTGATCCCCGGTACTGATAAAAAAAAATTAAAAAATAAAAGTAAAATTTAAAAAGAAAATGCTTAAAAGAATGAGTTTGTGGTTCTAAAGGAGGGGGGCAGGGATTTAGCTCAGTGGCATAAGCATCTGCCTGGCAAGCACAAGGTCGTGAGTTCAATCCCCAGTAACAAAAAAAAAAAAAAAAAAAGAATATTAAAAACGAGCACTCCACATCTGGAGCGCCTTTGGGAATGGCCTTGCACCTGTACCTCCTGAGCAAGAACTGCTTTTTCACATTTGTGTTCCACCTTCCAAAACTATGTCAGCATCCCTCTTTTACAGCCTTTTCCTCATTCACTGTAATGCTAGTTTCAGAAGGAAGAAAAGGTCAACCAGTAAGTTTATTTGGCCTTATTTAACTAGAAATGGACAACCACCCTTCTCTGAAGGTACATGCTGCTTACTTTATGGCATACTGCCCCTCCTTCTCTAAGCAATAGGGATATTGAGTCTCCCCCTGCCCTGAGTTGATCTCAAAATTATTTTTAAATTTTACTGTAAAATCTAAAAATCAGCATCAAATGAATTAGTCATACACACACACACACACCATTTTTTTAAAACTTGACTCTGAAGATAGGGATATAGTTGAGCAGAGACAAGAAAAGAGTAGGATAGGGAGTTTTTCAAGCTGAGAGAAACTTACAACAGAAAAGGGGTTGAGTTAGGTAGTGTAGCCAAACGAAGAGAATGGTGGTTGGTCCCAGAGGAGTAAGGCAGTCGGGGGCTAAGATTCATAGCAGATAAGCCCATGTTTTGTGAAGATGGAGACAGGCAGGGTCTCCTGGAAAGTTGTAGAGGCCCTGCCCTGAAGTGTGTTTCCACAGTTTCTCCAGATTTTCATTCTTGATATTCTATTTTTAAAAAGTAAAGTAGGGTGAAGTAAAAGACTACTTTGTGCCTGGAAAGTAGGTATATGATTTCCTGGGGCCAGCAGACAGTGGCTTCCTGAGAGACCAGGGGCCTGGGTGCCCCCACCTGCCAGCACCAGAACATGAGCTCACCTACTGTCTTGCCTTTGTCTCTCCAGGCCTGGTCCAGATCCCTGTGAGCATGTACCAGACTGTGGTAACCAGCCTCGCCCAGGGCAATGGCCCAGTACAAGTGGCCATGGCCCCTGTGACCACCAGGATATCAGACAGCGCAGTCACCATGGACGGCCAGGCTGTGGAGGTGGTGACATTGGAACAGTGACACGCAGCCATACTATGGCATCATTTTCTAGTCTACTTCAAAATTTTGTACACGTTTTGCAGAGGTGCAATCAAATGGAATTAAGTCTCTTGACTTTGGAAGAAAAGTTTTGTTAACCTTTTTTTGAAAAGGAAGAAAGGTAGCGGATTTTGGAATTGCGTTTTTTTAAAGCACCACTCTTGATTTTCTGGGATTGGTGGAGTAAGAAGCTGCATTGTCAATTTCACTGTCCCAAAAAAGCCAAATTGTGGCAGGACTTCTTTCTGCGGAAACATGTGTGTATACTTATGTGTGTGTATGTGTGAGTGTGAGTATATGTATATGTGTACATATGGACATACACATTTACATATATATATATATAAAGTATATATATACATACATATATATATGTATGAAACCCGCATGGAATTCTCTGTATGAAATCAAGGTGAGCTGTGGATAGGATAATCCACCCAGTTTAGTGGGTGATAGGGTACGTGGCCAGACACAGTCACCTGGTTTTTGTTCATACCAGGGTCATGCGTTGAGCTACTGACAAACTCAGGCAGAGGTGACCACACCCTTCACCAAAGCTGCCTCCCAGTGGCTGCCTAGAACTCTCCCTGCTGGACTCAGCTGAGGAAGGAGGTTCCAGGACTCAGAGGGGCCCAAGGCCAGTGGTCTGCCAGCTGGGATGCTCTCAGCCAGCCCAGGTACTGAGCTCACCTCGGGCAGAGGGAAAGGGCCAAGAAGATGAATTTCGGCCTCCCGCCTCCTCCCCTTCCCAGGAAGCCACCTGGAGCTCGTGACTGTTGAAGAGTTGCTTTGATTTTAAGGTCAGTCCTGACTTGGTCATGTGTATGAATTGAAGGGAACAGAAGTATTAAGGGTCTGAGGAGTGCGTGCTAAGTGTGCTTGTGGGTGTGTGCGTGCATCATGGGGGAAAGAGTGGGAAAGGACGTAAGGAGTTAGAAGGGAAAGGAAGGAGGGGGAGAAGTTCATAGACCAGGGTTCACCAGTGTGAGCCATCTTCTCTAGCTGGCTGGAGTAGCTCAACAGAAGAGACCCTGCACCAGGAAGGGACACCTGGCTCAGGAAAGATGGCCTTCACAACAGGACAGTCAGGAGAGAAAGGGCCTGAGTCCCTGGATCCCCTCCTTCAGGAGAGACGCGGTGAGGCCCTCTTTCCTACCTATGAAATGAGCCAGGCTCTGACCAGCTTTCCTGCTCACAGGTGTCGATGCTGTCAGGCTCTGTGCTTTCCCAGCAGCAGCCCTGAGTCTCGAGTGGATAAATTTACCTGACTTTTTGACAGGCCAAATCTCTGCTCCTTGAGTACAGGGACAACACTTCCTCCCTCTTCCCAGGTTCCCCTACATGTGTGATAGTGTATTTAATGTGTTTTTTTAAAATGCAAATTAAAAGATTCCTCATGTCTTGCTCAGCCTTTGAGAAAAGTTTCAGATTCTTGTATTTGCTTGTTTTATATAAAACTATCTAATGTTTCTTTGTATGTTCTTTTCTGTACGTAATGGGGGGAGGGGAGGGAAATTTACATATGAACAGTCCTAGTTCTACAACTTGTTATTTTTTTAATTATTATTTTTTATTGTCATTGTGAAGCTGTCCAGGGCTTTAAAGTCCGTGTTCCTTTGTGGTGAAATAACCCCCTACTAGTTTGAGAACTTGCCAAGAAGAAGAAGAAAAAAAGCAAAACTCCAGTAGCAAAGCATGGATTCTGTGTTGTTTTCCATTCTGTCGATACTGCCTCATTCAATAAATAGTTTAAAATGTGGCAACAGGAAGTGCCAACTGTTCATCTCTGGAGCAGTCCTCGGCCTCTTGAGCAAAAGGGCTCTGTTTTGGGGTGGTTCATGCTTTTCAATGGATACTCAAGTCAGTGGTCTTGGTCCCCTATGGCACTGCTGAGCTCTGAAAGAAGATCACTGAGGTTCAGGTCAGGGCCTCCTGCCGACTCCAATGCCAGACCAGTTCTGTTTCATGTGCAGTTTTGTTTTCTGTATCCTAAAGCTCTGGGAGATAAGTCTAGTTTGAAAAGTCCTGAGGCTGGTTTGAAGCCTCTCCTCTGATGTCTCTTCTTACAGGTTAATGTTATATCTACAGTAAAAATCAAGATGGGAGCCAGATGTGGTGGCATATGCCTGTAATCCTAGCACTTAGGAGGCAGAGACAGAAGGATTGCCTTGAGTTCGAGGTCAGCCTCGACTGCATTGTGAGACCCTGATTCCAAAAAAAAAGGTGGTGCCCCTCCATTCTGGGAGGTTGCCCTGCTATGGGTACTCTTTAAAACCCTCGAGTGGATTATCCTTGAAGCCGAGGGCCCAAGACACAGATGTTTCCTGACATCCTCACTCCAGGATTTTCCATACAGCTTGCTGTCTTAATGTGCTGAATGCACCCCTCCAGCTGTGTGTGTCTCCAGCCGCACCCTCAGCGTAGGGCCTTCCCAGTGCCTTAGCCTTCACACCTTGTTTTAGCACATATGCCTCAGCCCAGATTGTCACATCTCACCCCCATGCCCTGGTACCACCTTCATCTGTTTCTCTTGTCGGATGTCTTAGTGATAAGAATTAGAATATTTAAATGGAGAGAGGTTTTCCTCAATGTGTGACAGCCGTTCCCTAAAGCCAGGTGCCTACCGCTACCTCTTGCATAAATGGCATTTGGCCACTTATTTTCACTAGAGAGGGTGGAGCAGAGGAAGGTGTAATTGCAGCCACCAGGAGCAGTGAGGCTATCTAGAGAGCCTCTTGGTCAGGACAAGCCTCTCACAGGTGCCCACTGCACAGCCCCTGCTGTTTGCTTGACCTGATGCAGACCCCACTGCCACAAGTGTGTGTTGACAGCTGTCTTTCATGGAGCTGCTGGAGACCCTCTCTTTGGTCACTGCCAAGTCACTGGCAGGAGCTTGTCTGTCCTTTGGACTCAGTAAGGTAAGTCCAGTCAGTGAGTGAAGCAGCGACAGTTCAGGTGGGAAAGGAGGAGTGCTGAGACAGGCTGAATGGAGAGCATTTTTCTAAAGGGCCAGCAGCCTGGGTATTAGTGGATTGCCACTTCACAGGAAGGGGACCTTCTTGCTCTGTCTTTAGAATGTTCCAGAGAATCTGGGGAATCTAGATTTTTTTTTTTCCTTTTTGATACAGTGTTTCACTATGCAGTTCAGGCTGGTCTTAATCTCACTTCATAGCCCAGGAGGGCCTTGAACTCACAGCAATCCTCCTACCTTAGCCTCCAGAGTGCTGGGATCAGGAATCCAGATTTTTATATGAAATCTGATTTCACTAATAATTACAAAATTCTTTACCTGGGGGATTTAGCTCAGTGGCTTAAGCACCTGCCTGGCAAGTGCAAGGTCGTGAGTTCAATCCCCAGTACCAAAAAAAAAAAAAAAATCTCTACCTGCGGGCCAGGGATGTAGCTCAGTGGTGCAGTACCTGCCTGGCAAATGCAAGGTCCTGAGGTTGGTTCCCGGTACCAAAAAAGAAAATAGTAAAAGAAAATTCTCTACCTGCTCTGCAGGGAAAATAAAACCCATCTGTAGATCAGATCTGTTCCGAGGGTGAGTTTCATTGAACATCACAAATGCCTAAAACGTGCCAGAAAACAAAAGCACAGTGTGGCCACTGAGAGATAGAGCAGTGGCCACGCAGGGAGCAGGTCATGAGGCCCTGGTGGAGCGGAGCCATCCGGACAGCACCACAGCAGAATTCTCAGCTCCTTGCTTCTCCTGAAGAACCCTTCGTGCTAAGTAGTTTATCTACTTAGTAGTTTATCTACTGCAGACAATCACTAGGTCAGGAGACCCATCTAAGAATTCTTTACCACAGGTCCTGCTGCTGATGATGATGAAGGGCTGAGAACAGGAAGATAGAGGAGCGATAGCTGGGAAAAGGGGCTCAGGCTACAGTACCCTGGGCCTGGCCCAGTACCCCGTGAGGAGGACCCAGAACCTCAGCTGCAGGCACGGTAGTGCAGACCAGGCCCATGACTATCCTTTGGTACCAGCACCAAAACTTACCAGGAGAAAAGCAACTTAGGTATTTGGAGTATGGCCCACAATTCTTCACTGCCTTCTCAGCCCAGGTGGCCCATGGCCTTAGGACATCCAGTGCTAAGATCCACAGTTGGAAGTTCCTGTCCAAGGGCCCCTGCCTGGCCAGCACTGGTGACTGCAGGAGGGCAGCCTGTGGAGAACAGCCACACAGGACAGTGTGCGGATGCAGTGAAGGCAGCGTGGAAGGAGGAGGTGGGCTAGCAGGGAACTAGGACATCAGGACGGGACTGGACTGAAGCAGCTGGAGAGCCACTGCTCTGCCGACACTGAGGCACCCTGGAAGGGATCCTCAGCCCACTCGGAAAACCAATGAGCTGTTACAAACGTTAGCTGAGTCCTGGTGCCCTGGTGCAGTGTGGGGAAAGGAAGAAGGAGAGGAAAAAAAAAAAAGGAGCAGGCTGTCATCTGCAGAGTAGAACCAAGGCCTGAAAATCTGGGCTTTGGCCAGAGCTGCTGCCAGAGGAAGGCCAGGCCTGGACCCCAGGCCTGCCATAAGCACTGTTGGCTCCTGCCACAGTGAGAGATGTCTGAGGTAGTAACGAGTAATTAATAGTCTCACAGCATACTGCGCCGAGATGTACTGATGTGCAGTGTTCAGCTTTTTAACCTTCACAAAGTACTATTACCCCTTTTTACAGATGAGCAGGGAGGAACAGAGGGTAGGCTAAATAACCTGGCCAAGTTCACTCTACTATAAGAGGCAGAACCAGCATACAAACAGGCTGGTCCCAGAGTCTGTACCACTCGATACACTTGTGGCCTGAAGTGGATGAAAGTGGAGAGTATTCAGTTATATTTCTGAAATAGCTTCACTACTAGAAACAACCCCAACCAAGTTTAATGCACTTGGAAATGAAATTGTTAGCAAGAGCCTTGCATAGTGATACACTCCTGTAATTTCATCTATTTAGGAGGCTGAGGCAGAAAGAGCTCAAGTTTGAAGCTGGTCTAGTCCACTTAGTGAGATTCTTTTCCAAAAAAATGTTTTTTTCTTCCTATTTGTCTGTTATGAAAGTCATAATTTGCCACTGTTGTCTTTTGCATGGTGGCCCATTCTCACACTGTAGCGTCTACTTCTTTTCTGACTTTTACTTGGTCCAAACTCACTCTGGAGAGCCTGTTTCTTTTCCAATCATTTTATTTTGGTTTTTTGTTTTTGGGTTGTTTTTTTTTTTTGGTACTGAGAATTGAACCCATGACCTTACACTTGCCAGGCAGGTGCTGTGCCACTGAGCTATATCCCCAGTCCTTCTTTTCCTATCTTTAATAAAACCTTGCTACAAAAAGAAAGAAGAAAGAGAAAAAAAAGAAAGAAAGAAAGAAAGAAAGAAAGAAAGAAAGAAAGAAAGAAAGAAAAAGAAAGAAGCAGGCAGGCCAAGTGTGGTGGTGTACTCCTGTAATCCCAGCACTCGGGAGGCTGAGGCAGGAGAATTGTTCCAGGTTCAAGACCAGCTTGGGCTACAAAATGAGCTCAAGGCCAGCCTAAACTATATAGTAAGACCTTGTCTCAAAAAGCTTAAAAAAAAAAAAAAAAGGCATAGATACTGTTACCAGGTACACAATGCTCTGCTTTTCTATGCTAAATACTTTACACTGGTTCTCATCCTCTCCACAGGCCTCTAAGAGATAAAGACCACCCTACAAGTATGAGAAGCACAGAGCCAGCAGGTGGAAAGCTGCGTCACATGCCCCATGTGCCTGTCCCTTGCAGCTCTGCTCTTCATGTCAACTGCTCAGGCAGGTCATAGAAAACAAACCACGTACCAAGACTCTGCTTGTTACATGGCTTTGAGGGGACAGGCCCAGCACAGGTGTGGGCCCTCCCGTGCTGTGTTCTGAGCCCTTGCTAGGACTGTGTCACAGGCTTGTCCAGGGCTACCATGCCAGCACAGCTGCCCATCAGCTGGGCCTTTTTACCACACACACACACACACAGGAACCTGCGTGCTGCAGGTTTGCTACCTCTCATTGGATGATAAACCTAGTTTTCCAAAGGTTCCTTAATCATAAAATTCAAGAAGCCCAAAACATCTATTCCTATATATTTTTCTTTTTTGTTGTTTGTTTTCTGACATAAGGTCTCACTAGGTAGCTCAAGATGGCCTTGAACTCCCTGCGTAGTCCACACTGGCTTCAGACTTGCTGTCCTCCTGCCCTGGCCTTCAAAGTGCTGGCCACATTTCCACTACTCAAAACTTTTTCACAAAAACCCAACTGTTGATTGATATTGTCAAATAATTTTATGTAAAAGCAGTTCAGTTTGTGTGTGAGTGTGTGTATGATCGAACCCAACACCCACACGTGCAAATAATGCCAATTTTATAAAGAACATCTGGCCAGGTGCTATCCTGCCAGAGGTAAAGGATAGTGACAATGTTGATGGCTGAGCAATTACATTGTCTTCTTTAAAAACCCCAGGGCCCAAATAAGAGTGAGAGATCCATTAATGATAAAATTCAAGAAGCACTGGGTAAAGAGGAGATTAAATCTGGGCAAAGTTGTTGAATTGTTAAATCATCAGCTGGGTTTAAAATCTGGTCTTGCTGTGCCCTGGTGTCCTTGTGGGAGATTTATTTTAGACAGCCAGGAGGGAAGGGGCTGGGGATTTAGCTCACATAAGCGCCTGCCTTGCAAGCCCATAGTTGTGAGTTCAATCTCTGGTACGAGAAAAAAAAAAAAAAAAAAGCCTGGAGGGACTAGCCTGGGGACCAAACCAGACCCTGAGCAGAGTCAGGCCAGTTCGTGCCCCCTGAGCTCCATTTGTACCCTGGTAGCTGGGTGGTCCTGGCCAGCCCCGCTCATCAAGGCTGCCAAGAATCAGCCCAGTGGTGTGAAAGGCCCAGGCAGGGTTCACCCCCAAATCACACCTCTCTTTCCTGCTGAGCTCCTCCTGACCTGGCTTTACCTTTACAATCCAGATTCACAAAACCTGAAATGTTACCAAATTGGAGCAAAAAAATGGCTTAAAAAAATTCATAAGAGAAATGGGAACCTATCATTTAACAGGATTCTTTACCAAAGGTGCCCATTTGTATGAAACAGCAGCTGGACTACATGGAAAATTTGTGGGGCACTGTCAGTATAGGGGCGTAGTTAGGTCCTTTGCTATGTGCAAACTCCTGGCCTTAGTTGGGTGGGCCCCAGCACCTCTCACAGGACTCACCACATGGGCCCCTGCCTCCTGCTGAGACACAATGAGATACTGGGGCCTGCAAAGACAGCTGGAAGCTGGTTCAGGTCAGTTGAGCAGCACCAAAGGACAGTACCCAGGTACTGTTCACAGCACTCAAGGGTCAGAGCTGCTAGGTCCAAAGCCCAGGTGGGATCAGCTTTCGAGGAAGAGCTTGGCATGTAAGCAAGAGCAATGGAGCAGAGATCCTGGGTGTCCTCAGTGGGCTGCCCTGCCTCCTGTAGGTGTTGACATCTTTCCTGTATAAATTAGGGGCATCAGGGTAACAATGTGCCCCCCTCACGCCCACCATCCCCAAAAACATTCAAGATTTTTTAAAAAGTTTTATTGGCATAACTTATATACATTGAGTTCATCCATTTAAAGTGTGCCATTCAGAACTTTTAGTTATAAAATTACACATCCATCACCATAAGCTAGTTTTAGAACATTTCTAATATACCAAAAAGGAGCAGTTGTTCTGTAAAACTTTTTTCAGGAAACAAAGATGTATACAGTTAAGTTTAAGAGGAAAAAACAAAACAAGAATGAAAAAGACCAAAAGAGGTGACACATCTGCCAACCTGGGGGCAACCTTGAGGGAATGCTGATGGCTCCCATCAGTTCCGGTCTAGGCAGCCTGGTTTTGATGCTAGCAAGGAAACAAGGAACCAGTTACACAAAATACTAAGTGCTTAAGAAAAAACAAAGTTAAGGAACTTACCAGTAGTTGTGCCTTTTCCACAGCCCAGGAAATATTTTTAATGATTCCTTAGCCAGTGGTAGCAAACCTAAGGCATTTGTGCCACGGCAGGCATGCAGAGCCCTCTGTTGGCATCTGAGCAAAGTCGCCCCAGCATCACCCCAGCAGCCAAGCATCAGATAACAGGGCACATAGGGACCACATGCCTCCTTGGAAAAGAGCAGCGATGCTGGGCAATGATGTCATGAGCAATTTGGGCACTCAATTCCTAAAAATGATCACTATCACTGCCTTAGGCTTTTAAAGGTCCAAGCATTACTTTGCTTTTTGTTATTGTCTGTTTTGAGACAAGTTTTATTTATGCAGTTCAGGCTGGCTTTGATGCATTAGTTATCCTCCTGCCTCGGCCTCCCAAAACTCTGGAATTGCAGGTATGCATAACCATGCCCAGGACCTAAGCAATTACCTTTAGAACATCTCAATTGTGAAGATAAACTGGGCAAGGCTGGGCTGATATGGCTTTTAAATGTCTGTGCAGCAAACATTCATCCAAGGAAGGGGTGGGGCGTCAAGAATGGTGAGCTACAACCCAAACAGGCTGCAGTCAGTAATCACGTGGACCTTTCTCTTTGCCTGGGATTGGCTACCAGAACCACAGGATTACAAAGTTCTGCATAGATGAGTGGGCTGCAAACTGACCCTACTGCTGGTGAGTTTTCCCAGTCCATCTAGGACCTGCAAGAAAAGGAGTGAGGCTACTAGGGCCCTTGGTCTTAAGCTCCTAAAGATGGCCACCTTCCTGCCCCATCCTCTCTGCATGCTCACTGTCATCCTCACTCCTAGCGGACCGGGCAACTAGGGGGAAAGACGTGTTCCTGAGGCAGACGTCCCAGCACCTAGCACCCTGGGCACTGCCTTCCTCAGAGCAGGGAAGGGAGTATAGTTGAACTCAAGTCTGAGATTAAAGCTTCCAATTAGTTGGGTGTAATAATGGATGTGTGGGACTGGGGATTTAGCTCAGTGGCATAAGCACCTGCCTGGCAAGCACAAGGTCATGAGTTTGATCCCCGGTACCGCAAAAAAGTAAAATAAAATAAAATAATTTTTTAAAAAAATGGATGTGTTTATAGTTAAGAGTCCAGACGAGCCAGCGGAACATGCCAAAGGCAGTGAATACAAAACATAAAACTATTTTGTTTTCAAACCCACCAAATGGATAACTGTGGTTCCATAAACAGAAGACTCCGTGGACCTGTAGGTTAATTAATGTAGAATTCTATTTTCACCCAACTCAGAGACACAAATCTGTTCTCAACAAAGGGCAAGAACCTTGTGGGGAGCCACCTCCACCCGCAGCTGCTTCCCCACAAACTCCTCCATGTACTGCTCCTACCCCCTCCTGCCTGTTTCCCTTCCCAGAGCAGAGGCAGAAGGCTGCTCCCGGGTGGTATGATCTCCAGGACGAAGCAGAGGAGTCATGAGACTTAGGACACACACACAAGAGACCTCCGAAAGCATCCACAGGTTGGGAAGCTGGGCGGGGCCCCTGATTGGGAGGAGGAAGCCTTTATTACACCCTGCAGGCTTTCACTGCTGCTGATTTTCCAGCCTCTTATCAGGGAAGCCCAGGGGAAATCATCCAAGCCTGAAAGGCTGGGCTATGCTGGGCCAGGCCTGTAGCAAAGCTTGGAGAACCCATACCTAGGATCTGCCTTCTTCCCAATGCACGATTGGCCTCAGCAGCATCTAGAATTGAAGAAAAGACACATCCACTGTGAACACAAAACTTGTATACAGCTTTTCATCACAAGGCGCTTACATTTAAAGGGCTGGGTATGTACTGAATGTCCATGGCATGCTGGGAAGCCTAAAGGGCTATAAGACCTCAGACTTTAGGGAGGAATCAACCTAAACACAAATAGGATTACTATCACAATAACAATTGTCTGATTAAGGCCCTAAAGCTAGTCTTGCATTGCAGCACACCAGCACCTTGCCTGCAGAGATGAATTCACGGCCCCAATCCACGGAGGCCCCAGCCTTCAACCCTCCAGCAGTCAGGGAGTTCACAGAGCAGTCTGCTCATGCCCTCTCCTGCTGGAATACTGGAAATGGCCTTCACATCCCCACTCAAACCCTTCCTAGGAATAGCCTGCAGTTTCAACTTCCTTGCAAATGGCAGGGTTGTTTCCAGTGAAGGAGTAGACTAACTTCTTAAATAACTTTCCCCATGAAAACCAGAAAACTCAGTCTAAAGACTTCCTCTGTGCTGGAGATTTAACCCAGGAAAGCAATTGGAGATTGTGAATGCCCGGCCTGAGCTCTAGTCCTACACCTACAACTATGTAGCTATGCACCTACAACTGAACTATACTAATGCCCACAAGATGTATTTTAAAATATATCTCCCATGTATATAATACAATAAGTAATCTACAAAAAGGCCCTGCATATATTTTCAGCACTCAAGAGGCCTGAGGCAGGAGGATCACTGAGTTCAAGGCCAGCCTGAACTATATGGAGACACTGTCTCAAAAAAAAAAAAAAAAAAAAGGTGTGTGGAGGGGTGGGTATGTCCCTGGGTAGCAGGGCTGCCCAGACGGGCCCAGTTGGAGCTTCTCTGCAGCTGCCAGGACCTGACCAGGCACAGGGAATGACCTATTCACCTGTAACCTATAAGTGATCCTCCTCCAATGCTGTCTTAGGTGAACATGAACTCAACTAAAGTCACCAAATCTTCCCTTCCACCTTCTTTTCAGGTCATCCATCTCTTCTGTTCCTACCCTTGTACAGCTGATTTTCTTCTATTAAACAGAGGATGTTATATTTCTCAGATGTCAACTTGCTGGATCTAACCTATCCTTCTATGCCAGGGTTTCTCACCCTCTGCTACTGACATGAAGCCAGATCATTCTTTGTTGAGAGGGATGTTGAGTGGCATCACTGGCTTCCACCTACTAAGTGCCCATGTCACCTGCCCTTCATTTCTTTTTCCACACTTCATTTCTAACAATGAAAAATGTCTCCAGACACTGACAGATATCCCCTAAAGGAGTAAAAAGTGCCTCTCATTGAGACTCACTGTTCTGTGCTACACCGGTTATGTCAACCACCTGCTCTGCTAGCTTGGTGGCAAATGACTAAGGCACGATGCTTGGGCCCTCTAGAATGAGGTCACAACCAAGGATCAGTGTCCAGGGTTTCCCTAACTTATCACCTCTCACCCTCCTGTGACTCTCCAGCCATCTTGGGGCTATGGCTTATTCCTTCTGAGGGCCAAGCGTAGCCTCTCATTCCTCCTCTGTCAACCTGCTTCTTCCTCCTCCAGTAACTGAGTGACCTGCACTCAAAGCCCCACTGCAGCCCTGGCCATTCTCTTCTCTAGCACCACCTGCCCGCACTACTTACCTACCCACTGCCCAGTGGCGTTGTCACCATGGCCAATCCACCTCTTCCCTCAGCTGGTTGCCATCAGCATGGGCTGCCGGGCCTCAGATGGTGCCAGCCCTTTGCCCCACTGCTGGGCCTCACAGATAATCCAAGAAGGCACTTTGCCCAAGGATGCTTCTCTGTGCTCCAAAAGGTGCCCAGGCCCCAGCTGCCTGCCTCAAGGTCCAGTGTGGAGCTCATGGGCCCCTCAGCCCTTGGGCTGGAGCCAGTTGTGAGGCCCTGACTGCAAGATTGGGGCTCCCTGCTGGAGCTCAAAACTAGCCAGGTCTTCCCATAACCTCAGAGGGCCTGAGGTTACAGCACATAAGAGATCCTCCTACCTTGTGGAAAAGCAGAACTGGGAGTGGGGTGAAGGGAGCAGGATCCTGGAAGTGCCTTTGGCCCAAGATCAAAGTAAGGGAAGCCTGAACAAATGCCTAGGCATGAAAGTGGAAGGGAAGCCACCTGGGCCCCAAGAGCCCCCAGGAGGTGTGGTGGCCCCACGGGAAGGTGATCTCAGCAAGGGCAGTCAGGGTAAGAGAGAGATGCTGTCAGACTGCAGCTGGGAGACATGACCAGGGAAGGAGCAAGCAGGGGTAAGTTCTTTCCTAGCAGCGGGAAGGAAAGGGGGTGGGGATCAGACCACATGGCAAGGCCAGGTCACACAGTGCATAACCCAGGTAAGGAGCTTGGGCTTATCCCAGGGAAGGGCGCAGGTGTCCAGGTCAGATTAGCCTGGAGGACAGGCAGTGGAGAGGGCAAACCAGCGGTCCAGGAGGAGCAACCTCAGCTACTGGGGAGGGAAAAGAATCTCTTCGAGGTTCTAAGACCACCGTGCCCTCTCCCCACTGTACAGCATACAACTTGGTGCCCCTGGAGGCAACTGCTAGGGTTCATCACTTCAATGCCCTACTGCTCAGCCTCAACCAAGGCATTTCGGGGTCAGGGCCTTACTTACCTAGATTCTCCTCATGGGTAAGGACTAATTGAAATCAGATACACGACACTAGGTTTGGACCAGTGGGACCCAGAAGAGGACAATCCTCTGGGGGCTCACTCCCTGCTGCCCCAACTCAGGGGCATGGTGACCAATGCAGAACTGGCCAAAATGGAAAAAGAGGTGACAGGTGACTCAGAAACTACAGGTCCCAGAATAACAATTTTCTTGTGAAAGAGCAGCCATTCCAAACCCTCTGGAGGAAATGTTGGCTCTGACCTTTGATGTTTTAAAAACATACCCCTCCCAGTCTCCCCTTCTTCCTTACCTCTGCGGACGGCAATTACATCCTTTCTGTCGCTCAGACCAAAACCTCTAAAGTGACCCTGGGCTTCGCACCCAGCACATGAGCACATCATGTAACCTCTCCCCTCAGATGCAAGCTCTGGGCTGATACTGGGCTGCTGCCTCCTGGTCAAACACCATCACATCTCACCTGGACTGTATTTTTGTTTCCTTAGTAATTGTCCTACTTCAGCCCGTGCAGAGCAATCTCCCAAAACGTTCACATGAAGGGGGATGGAAGACACGCACTGAAAATTCAGGTTCCCTGGCTAGGCACACAGTAAGTGCTCCAAGGTCATTCATACCTAAATGAAATGTACTCTAAGCCCCAGTCTCTCTCTCTCTTTTTTTTTTTTTTTTGTCTTTTTGAGACAGGGTCTCTCTATGCAGTTCAGGCTGGCCTTGAGCTCACTTTGTAGCCTAGGCTGGTCTTGAATTTGTAACAATCCTCCTGCCTCAGCCTCCCAAGTGCTGGGATTACAGTGTGAGCCACCACACCTAGCTCCAGTATCTTCTTTGGGCCAATCTGGCAAGGTTCCAGAATAACCTCATCCCTGATGACTCCTCCAGGCCCCCAAACCAGCCAGCCTGGATCCCCAACAGCTGTGCCAGCAAGGAAAGCCAGGCCAGGAGGACTGGAGGGGACAGGACAGTGATGTGTAAAACACACTCTGCTTACTAATGTTTGCCAGGATACAGTGCTTAGCAGGAGCAATGGGCACCATGAACTTGCACTTATTTACCTGACCTGAATCCAACCTGCTATGCTTTGTTACTACACCAAACTGTGCATAGTCTGTCTGTGGCTCACAAGTTTAAGGACAAAGTCCTTTAAATCACTGATCGACCACTCACCTTCCTAAAAGTATTCCTAGCACTTAATCTCTTTGGCCCCCCGACTGCCATCCCTGTGGCCTCTGCCTCTCTGGTTCTCACTCCTGGATGGGACACCTTCTGACCTTGCCTTTCCTTCTCCACTTAACCACAAGAGCACTCTTGGCCAAAATGCACATCTGATCCTAACCCTTCCCCCTGCCCACCGTGCCTCCCATTGCCTAGAGTTCAAAACTAATCATGGCCTGCTGGGTGTAGTGGTGTATACCTGCAATCCCAGGACTTAAGAGGCTGAGGCAGGAAGATCCCCAAGAGTTCAAGACCTTCCTGGGCTATGCAGCGATTTCAAGGCCAGCCTGAATTACAATAGTGAGATCTTGTTTAAAAAAAAAAAACCTGAAAATTGGCAAGCAGCTTTCTTCATACACAGAGCAGCATCCGCCGGCTCACGTGTCTGTATCACCCACATACAGTGCTGCCTGTGAGAGCACAGCCACTGTCCTTCTGCCTCTCTCCTCTTTATCCAGCCCATCTCCTCCTGGGAGGCTGTAGCTGAGCCTCACAGAGCCAAGCCAGACTGGAGCTGGCAAACGTCAGCCCCACCCACCATCAGCGACTGAAAGCGGGGAGGGACAGGGGTCTCTCAAGGAGGGTTGGTCAGGCCTGTGGCTGGGAAGCAGGGTTTGTGTTTGCTGTGGGGTGGACACACATGCACACTCACAGCTCCCAGTCTGGCTGCCTCTGAGCCATCAGTAGGCAACGGAACCCAGGGCCATGCTTCCCCAACAGGTCTGCTCTAAATAAAGCCCAACTCTGGAAATGTCACTCAACTCTGTCACCTGGGAAGTGGATCCCAGGAAGTCCCAGAGCCAACACAGACTACAAACTCTAGAAAGTGGGAAGTCTTTGTCACCAGGCTAGAAAGGCAGCAGCAGCCTATCCACGCAGCAGAGCTGGTAGCACAGAGATCCAGCCTGTGATTATACAAGTGACCTTAACACACATCTCTGAGACTTCGTCCTGCTCAGCCCTCCTCATCCTCAGGGAGGTCACTGATGCCTGCGGGCAGCAGGCTTAGGTGTGGGACAGGAGCTCTCCCTCGTGGCCTCCGCGCCCACCCTGAACAGTGCTGTCTGGGCAGAGGGTGAGAAGAGGAGGCACCAGAAGAATCAGCTGAGGACACCTGAATTCTAACTGTCCCTCCCCCTACCACAAACCAGCACCCCCCCAACTCCAAGACTCTCAGATTCAAAGGCCAGCCTAGACCAGTCCCTCTCCACAGCACTCCCTAAAGGCCCGGAGGATGGCTGAGGATGGCTGCCCAGCTGACTCGGAGACCTGTGACCTCAGGGGAGTGCAGGGAAACAGAGTGTCACTTCCAGCTGCACCCGCCCTCTGCCACTGCCCGGTGGTCTGGGGATCAGTCCCCTCCTCCTTCCTGGTGAGTAGCAGGTCCCAGACTGGTGTGGACCCTCCGTTGGTGGCTGTGCCCTCACACCATAGTTGGCAAGTCTAGAACCACCGGATCCCATTACCTCACCAGTGTGAGTTCTACCATTGCCAAAAATGGTGGGAGGCAGGTGGCAGCTGGACCTGGGGGTGGCTGCAGCCTGTGCTGAGGAAGAGACAGCGTTAAGACACTCTAGGTAGGTTCAGGGAGAAGGTGCCTATCCCTAGGACACAGTTGTGGTGCTTCCTGCTCAGCTACCTGATGTGGAAACTCATCTCATCTCCACCACTCCACACACACACACACACACACACACACACACACACCCGTGTCTGTAACCTGCTGCTCCTCCAGGCACACAGCAGATAACCAGGGCAGCTGTCAGATAATGGCTCCAGGTGCCTGGCAGCAGAGTTTCTGGGAATGCATGGAGCCTAGGCCAAGGAGCCTTCAGCCTGGGAACCCGGAAGGAGACCCTAGCAGGAGTCTCCCTGTTCATCAAGTGCACTGTCCCACTTAATCCTCGGAGACCCCGCCCATGCCATCACCCAAGGCCTCGAGTTTCCTGGCTGCCCCACCCACAGGGAGTGGGCTGAGTTCCACCCATCACACCCTTCCCCCATCAAGTCCAAGAGACAAACTACCCCACAGCCTGTGGCTGCTGCTCTGGTTTCTGAAGGGACACCTAGGTAGGGTCTCAAACCAGGGAGAAGAACAGGCAGCCCACATCTCAGCTCCAGCCAGGCCAGCCAGGCAGGAATGGGCTGTGCTAAGCCAGCCATAGTCTTCTCCCACCTGCTGGAGCCCCAGTACCCCCCATACTGGAGGGCTGATTGCAACCTGATTCCCAGAGCGCCACCTTCCCAGGCCTCCAGGAACTTACCCCAAGACACAGTATGTCAGTGTCTCTAGATCATACACAGGATCATTTCCAAAACAGAAGCCCAAACTGGGGAGCAATTGGCCAGGCAGAGCCAGAGACAGCAGTGCTGTGTGGCTCCTCCCATCGTCCCTGGCCCGTGGGTGAAGTGAGGCTCAGGAGATGGTTTTGGGAAGAACAGAATCACAAATGAGACCCAAGCTGCCCTCAGGCTGGGCAGGACCAGCACCACCTGGGCATGGGTACCTGGGGATTCCATTGGCCAGAAAGGAATCTGAGCAGGGGCAAGGTGCCCAGCCTCTCCCCAGGGCAGGTTAGCCTCTTTGGAACAGAGATAGGAAGTGGACTTTCCAGGTCTCCTGGTACTCCCAAGGCCTGGGGCCTTGGTCAGGAAGCTACACTGCACCCTAGAGAGTACAGGGGTATATGTGAGGGGGTCCCTGTCCCTTATCCCCATCCTTGGCCACGCCATCTTGGGCCGCACTACCAGGCTGCAGCAAGAGCAGCCCCTCCCACTGGCGATCAATGGAGCAGGATCGCATTTCCCTGAGCCCGAGGCTTGGGGCTGGGTTGGGATAATGGCCTGGATTGAATAAGCAAATGGAGTGGTGGGGGAGGGGCAGGAGTCTGGAAAATCCGCTCCACACAAACCCTGGGGAGCTGCCAGGAGCTCCCAACACCCCACAGCAGAGGCCCCAACTTGGACACCTGGGAGCGGCTGCTGTTGAAAAACATGGAAAAAGAGGACAAAGTGCTTCCCAGATGGACTACACCTCCCCAGCAGCGCTAGTGCCCACTGAGGGGGTGGACCCCTTTGTCTGGTCACAGACTGCCTGCAAGGCAAGAGGGCAAAACAAGGTGGGAAGGTCATCTCCCACCCCAACTGTCCTGGCAGGGACGACAGGAGGTTCCCTCTCCACAGAGAACACCAGGACAGTTGGTTCTGTGAAAGAACTGGTCTGAAAATGGCTGACTGAAAAGAACCAGAAAGTAGTTATGGCCCCAAGTTGGCTGGAGCTACCCCAGAGGCAGGGCCTGGAGGCTGACAGCCGGTACTGGCTCTGTATACCCACAGCAGCACCTGGTAGTCAGGGCTCAGCAAAGACACCCACCTGGGCAGGTGCGAGGAGCAGAGGCAAAGCCACAGGAAAAACTGGGGCCCAGCTGCAGACCACCCAGGGTCTGAGGGTAGCTACAGTCCAGACTGGGCCCCTTGCAGTTCTATCCTACCCAGCTACAGGAAGGAGCAGAACCACCACCGGAGATTTCAGAAGTTCCAGGCATGCGCTAAAAACTGCCAGGGCCCCTGTCCTGAGGGACCATCCTCTTAGATGAAGGCCCTGGCCCTGGGGAGCAGACGCAGGATGGGCCACTGGAGGGAAGAGGAGCAGCAGGTACATCTCAGAGGTGCAAAAGCCTCCTTCTCTTCCTATCTTGAAATAAGTGAGCAGCTCCTTTTTTCTGCAGGTGCTCAGAAAGGCTTTTCTGTACAGGGACATTAGCACCACACCTCAGGAGAGTTATATGGGCTCCTCACCCTGCAGGAGTTGAGTAGGAAGAGCTCTCAGCCAGGCAGTATGCAGCATGGCCATGTGCCTACTCAGCCAGGTGTCTTTTGTCTGCCAGCCTCAACCACACACATCCCCTTGCCCCTGCCCCTGCCCCAGCACCCCCAGCTCAACAACCTAACAGGGATTAGTGATTGAACAAAGTCACCAGCCCAGGCCTGATTCCCAGGGAAAAGCAGCTCCAACAGGACCTGTCTCAGTGACTTTAGGCATGCTAGTGTCCAGCTGGTTGTGTCCCAGGGCAGCTAGCTGAAATCGTGCCGACCACCAGTTACCGGGCTTCACAGGCAGACAGTCCAGCCAGCAGGCTCTCCTTAACTGGAATGGCCCAGGCCTCCCAGCCTCCACCTCTGCCATCTGGGGCATCCTTGCAGCCCAGGCCTATGGGTGATGTCTCCAGGCTCTGGGAGTGTGGTAGTGCCCAAAGCACAAAGTCCACCAAGATGTATTGAGAACAAAGATACTTTGGTCCTGCACTTCTGCTCATGGACCTCGGCAGCCAGGCTCTCCCTCTTTGCTTTTCTCCATTTATAGGATTCTGAAAATCTGCACTCCCTATAGGGCTGGGTGAGGATGCATAAGAGTTCATATATAATGTCAAGTACAGGCCTAGGACAGCTTGGGTTCAGTAAGTCGTGGCCGGGATCCAGGGACCCAAGAAACCACTACCTGTCTGTGTGGCTGTGAAGGGGAACCTTGGCCCCTGCCCCAGAAAACTTCCAACCCCACCAAGTGCCTTCTGTCTCTCAAAGGTGTCCAGACAGGAACCACTCCATGGCAGGCTCCAGGGACAATGG
Source organism: Hydrochoerus hydrochaeris (assembly GCA_004027455.1). Classification (NCBI taxonomy): domain Eukaryota; kingdom Metazoa; phylum Chordata; class Mammalia; order Rodentia; family Hydrochaeridae; genus Hydrochoerus; species Hydrochoerus hydrochaeris. Next base: position 42,096 of record PVLA01006232.1, on the reverse strand, counting down.
CCCCCATAAAATACCCAAGCTGACCCCCAAAATACCCTCAACCACCTGGAGCTGCCTTCTTCAGAACCTGCAGCAGAAGGCCAGGTCCTACACTGCTGGTTGAGGTCTCATCCCAAGGGTGTGCCAGAGGTGAGGTGGGCCTCCCCAACCCATGACATAACTCAGTCTGTCCCTACAGATGGCGACCCCACCCCACCCCGCCCCCAGCCTGCTTGGCTCCATCTGCTGGCCCAGCTCGGATTGCTGGGCTCTGGCTCCACGTGGCCCCAAGCAGTGTAAGGCGATCTGGCTGCCCAAGGGGCTGGGGTTGAGCTCTCACCCAGCAGCTGAGCCAGATGGGCCTGGGAGGCAGTGAAGAGCAGGCAGGTCCAGACACAGGGATGGGGGGAGGGGATCCCCACAAGCCACTGCAGCATCCTGCTTTTCCCATATTGGCACTGCACATGATTGCTCAGAGCAGAGAGACACAAGCAAAAATGTGCTAGTGCCAAAATCGGCCAAGCAGAAGAGACTGGCACAAGCCCTCTAGGTGACGGCACATTGGTTGAGGACTTGCATCCTTGGAAATACCAACATCTATCTAGGCCCTCTCACAGGACAGAGAGAGGAAGGCACTCCAAGGCTTTCGTGGATCTGTCTCTGCTCTGTTTATGGCCCTTCGGTAATTCACTGACTGAGACTGTTCACAGTGAATTCTACCAGTGCCATACACAGAACAGGAGTTATGCTCTCCAGCCTGTTGACCCTGTGGAAAGGGCTCCCAGCAGTCCAAGGAGGGAGGTCCAGCCTCAGGCTTCCCAGCCTGCCCACCACTTGGGTCCTGCCGGGCCTGCAACCACCCAATGCCCACAGCCATCATCCAGGACTTAGCAGCCCTTCTTACCAGCTTGAAGTGCCCCATCAGCCCAAGATGACCTTCAAGGAGACCAGAAGGGTAGCAGAGAGGGTTGATCTGGCTTTGCAGATGATGGGGTGAGGCTAAGTCAAAGTGTTTTCTCTATCAACCCAAAGGCTGCCCCACTCCAAGCTCCTCCAGGCCACAGATGGAGCTAGGCCAGGACAGTCCATCTTCCTGCCTGTCACTCCAGTCTTGAGCAAGAAGCTGCCAGACCCTCCTCTTTCCCACTGCACCAAGCCTACCTGGCCACAAAGAGGCAGTGACCATCTAAGATACTTCTCACGTCTGGTCTCTCTCTGAGCCCAGACACCAGCAATCCCAGCTCTCAAATGCATTGGTTTCCGTGAACTCCTGTCTCTAACCTGCCCTGTGGCACAAACAAGCCCTACCCCTATCTGAGGAGGTAAGCCAAATCTGTAGCCCACTGTGCAGGCTGGCAGTCTCCTATGCGCCCAGGGTCAGGAGCCAGGTAGGAGGAGCCCAAGGAGGCAGCCGGAGCCATGCTGCCCTCTGGCAAAGGGAGCAGCTGGGTGGCTCGGAGGGGACCGAAGAGGAAGGCAGAGGCCAGGGAAGGTGGAAAGGTTGCATCAGTGGTTGCCAGAGTAGCTGCCTGGAGAATAGTCGCTGTGGATGCTCCTGCCTCTGGTGCCAGTGCTCTGGGGAGTAAGGGGTCTCTTGGGAGTGGGCACCCGGGCAGGAGGGCTGGGGACTCTGCACAGCAGCAGCCACTGCAGTCTCAGCCTGCCCCAGGCCAGCCAGGAGCCCAGGGAGCAGAGTGGCCAGAAAAACACCTAGGAAAGTTCCAAAGGAAAGTACCTCAGCCCAGGGATGATGTAAACTTGTGGGTGTTATTCTCAAGAGCCCTCTCCCAGTGACCTCAAAGCAGCACCTTAAGCCAAAGCCTTACCTGCCACCCACTCCCAGGACTTCTCACCAACCTTTGGTGCAAGTCCTCAGCTGGGCTCCTGCCCTTCTGCTCACCCACCTCCCCAGGGATATACAGCTTGATCAGGTGGCATCCCAGGAAGTCATACCTTGGACTTCTGCCTCAGTTTACCCCATTACAATTTTCCGAACTCTGCTAAAGGAAAAAAATGGATGCTTCCAGCAGTAGAGAGTTATTTGCAAAAGGTATGGGTTAGATGGAGGCTAATAGTCATCAACAACGCTTAGGAATTCAGGAGCTCCTTGAAATGTAGATCTGTGGACCCACCCAGAAATCTGCATTTTAAAATGAGCCTAGATAAAGCAACCTCTGGGGAAGAGGATACAATCAGAGAAAGATCTGGAGACTTTCCTAATAGTGAGTTCCTCAGATGGATGAGGAAAAGGGAGAAATAGAGGAGTTTTTGCAATCTGGAGGTCTCCACCAGTCTGAGACCTGAAAACAGAGAACTGCAGTTGGGGTTCTGCTGTCCGTTTCCTAGAAAAGGATAAAGGAAGAGAGTCCTGGAATAGAAAGTGGTCCAGCAAGCCCACTTCGGACTGGTGCGGCATCTCCTGGATACCCTCTTCTGTTTCCCTCATTTTAGAAACTGACAGGATGAAGAACAGCAGAGGAGCTTACAAAGCCAAATCCCCTTCCAGCCCCCCCTTCAAAGCTGCTGCCGAGGCTCCTCCCCTGCGCAGCCCGGCCCCACCTAAGGCAAATGCCGCAGGAGACAAGTGCCGCAGTGCCCTAGCAGGGCCACACCCGACACCAAGCCCTGATCCACCCCTGAGGCTGGCAGTAACTTTAGCCTTGGTAAAGGTGGACCAGACTGGGACCTAGGGAGACAAATCTACCAGCTATCCTAAAATTGGGGCGGAGGGGAGCTCGAGGAGTCAAGGAAAACAGACCCAAGGTTTGAGGGGAGTCCTCAACGCAGCCTCGTTAGCCCTCCACAGGCCACAGGTCTGACCTTGAGATCAAAGGCACAGAAATCCACTCTGGCCCTGGAAGAAGGCCTCTCGGCCTGGTCAGGCAGAGCTCCTGGCAATAAGAGCATCAGAGCTGGTGTCAGTGGTAGGGAGGCCTGGCTGTTCCAGGGTGTGTGTACCCCACACCATTTACAAGGTCTGGCAATCTCCAGTCGGGTTGGTCTTAGCCCGCTATCCAGAAACTGGACTCTAAGACACTTCCTAGTATAACCCTAGAATTAAGCTGTCAGGGTCAAAGGACTGGGCTCCTTCAGCTCTGTTGTCGGCTCTGCAGAGGTGAGTGTCGCAGGGCGACTAGGGCTTTGTTGGCATCACATAGTCTCGCAGTTCTGCTAGCAGTTCTGCATTCTGTTAGGTCTTCACATAACGAATCCAGAGTCCTAGTTCGGGCGCATCACCCACAAACCGACCAGGTCGTGGCCCAAAGAACTGGGATACAGCTGGGCTCTCTTCAGAGCCGGCAGGCCACGATGCACCCACCAAAAAACCCAGTGTGTGCAGCCTTCCCTGGCTCCACAAGCTCCGGGCCCATTAACCCGCCTCGTGCAGAAGGGAAAGAAACGAGGAATTCTCACAAGTGAGGCTGGCACGCAGGAATTTTTCTTCTTTGCACAAGGTCACTGCAGAAGTTCCTCCCTGCCATCCCCAGGAGTTTCAAGGGGTGACTGTGAGAGGTTAAGAAAGTAGCAGAGGCTGCATCTCTCCAGCCCGATCTGAAACCAAGACCTTCGCCCGCACGGAGCAGCCCGTCGAGGCTGACTTCGGGTTCAGTGCTCAGTGAGGCCACCAGGGCGAATTTCTGCGGGGCTTGGCCTCGACCAGAGCCCTGAGGAGACACGCAGCAACTGATGCGCTCGGAGGCGCTGAGCCGCCCGACCGAGCGTCAGGGGCGCAGCGCAGACGCCCTGCGCCAAGCTCGCGTTAGGGGACCCGGACGTTTGTTTCACTCGACGGTTTTGCGGAGGTCGGACGAAGTGTGGGTCCGCACTCAACCCGGCAGGGAGCGGGTGGGGAGGCTGCCAAAAGCGCCGCCCGCTACCGGCCCCAAAACTGCAAAGCGCAGGACGCCTCGGCCCGGCAGGGACCTGAATACCGGGCAGGGCGCCTGGGCAGAGGACCGGGAAGCGAAGACTCTACCAGTAGGGCTCCGCGGGGTCGCGCGGTCCCGGCCCCTGGGGTTGTGTTGACACTGCCCGCATCCAGAGGATGCTCGGGCTGGCGCGCCGGACCCGGGACCCCAGGTGCTCGTTGGATCCGCGAAGGGGTAAGAGCCGGAAGAGGCGCCTCGCGTCTCGGAGCTCCAGCCCTGCTCGCCTCCAGGGACTGGGCGGGGCGGCCCAGGGCCGCGGAAGCCGTAACCTACCTGCCGCGGCGCCCGGAGCAAGGGCCTGGGGAACCACTGGGGAGCCAGGACACTGCCTGGGGTCCGCCTCCCAGCCCTGCGCTTCCACCTGTGCCCACCAGGGCGGCGGAAGGTGGCGCCACCCCAGCCGTATTCCTGGGAAGGCGGCCGGGCCCCGGCTCGGACGCACCGCGGCCCACACGATTGGAACCCGAAGAGCGGCCGCCCCCGCCCAGGAACCGCGCAGGATACGGGCCCCGCGCCCCTCCCGGAGCCAGGACCCCGCAACCCCATCCGAAGGCCTGGGAGGACCTAAGCCCTCACTGCCGTGTCGTCCTCAATGCCCTGCCGCGTCTGCGACCCAGGCGCCCGCCTTCGCCATCAACTCCTCGCCCGCCCGGCCCCGCCCCGCCCCAGCACTCACCTGCGCCGGCCCGGCCCGGGCGCACCGCCGCCCACAGCTCCGCGCCGCGTCCACCCGCGACGACCAGGGCGAAGGAGGCCTCGTAAGGAGCGGGCCCTGTGCGCGGAACTCGAGGCGCCGAGCCGGGCTGAGGGCAGCGCCCCTAACCTCCACGGTCCAGGCGGGAGGAGGTGGCGCCCGATCGCGCAGCCCAGCAGGGGAACAAAGACGAGCCGCGATGGGACCGCGCGCTTCCTGGGTGTCGGGTGACAGGTCTCCCAGGGAAGGCCCGGCCCGGCGACCTGAGTAGGAAACGCCTCCGCTCGGCTGGTGGGTGGGCTGGGGGGACACGGGAACGCGGGGTTGGAAGAACAGGGCCTCCAGATCGTGCAGGAGCTAAGCGGCCGGCGGGCTCTGGCACGGAGGCTCAGGGATCTACCAAGTGCTGAGATAGCGACCCGGGGCGGGTTTTACCGCGCCCCCAAACCGGGCCCCGCCCGCCCCCAGCGCGCGCCATTGGCTCAGGTGCAGTGAGGTGGGGGAGGGGCTGGGGGCGGTCCAGGATGATTCACCTTGACGGTGGCTCGGGTTGGTGCGCCGCGCAGGGCACGCCCGGCCCAGCCTGCGGGGTTGCCGGGTGCCCCGCCTGCTCCCTAGCCCGGCTGAGTCTGGCCCGGAGAGGTCCCGCGGCCCGTCATCTGTCCCCGCCTCCTACCTCCGGGCTGGGGTGCAACTAACCGCGGTGCGCCTCGACGCCCGGCCGCCTTGCCACCTTCGAGCCCGGAGCTAGTCGAGGTGTGTGTAGGTTAACGTGCGTGGAAATCCGAGCCTGGGCTGGGGGAGGGGAGGTGCATTTGGAGCTGGGCTCACCGCGGTGTGGCCCCTGGACCCAAATCCTCAGTCTCCAGGGGCGCGCGGCTGACCGATCTCGGGGGGGCGCACCTGGACCTCGCAGCACAGGGCCAGAGTGAAGACCAGCGGTCTCCACTCCGTCCCCACCCACCTTTGCCAGCCCCGCCGCCTCACAGGTGTCTGGCCACCGCCGCCAAGAACAAAGGCTGCCTGTCCCGGGAGGGGGAGGGGAGGGGAGCCGCCCCCAGACCCGCTCCGGGCTCCTGTCCTTCCCTTACTGCGGCACCAGCTCCCGCGGGAGGGGGCGGGGCCGGCTGGGCTGGGCGCACTCGCGCGTCGGATCCTCCTCCACCGTCCTCCGCTAGGAAGGCACCCGAGCATTCCGGGAAGGGCAGGAGCTAGGGTACCCCAACATTGTCGTCGCGGGCTCGGCCCCTTCCTTCTTCCCCAGCATCCCTAGCGCCCCCCACCCCCGCGGTCGCTTTGGGCGCCCTTCCCAGTCGCTGCTGCGCCTGGCCGCCCCAGACGGCAACCGCAGTTCAAAACCAGATTAAAATAAAACGTTAATCCGCCTTCCCTTTAGCTCCTGGTTCTCCCAATGGACCCCGTCAGGTCTGGCGGCCTAGAAATCTCTAAAAGCGGGGGAGGGGAATGTGCGCTTAGTCAGTGCCCCCACCAAATCTAAAGGGCCCTCGCGAAGAGATTGGGAACTGTTAGCATCCTGTTCGGGGCCCCAGCAAGAAAAGGGGTGCCTAGAGGGGGCACCTAGCGTTTCTCCCAGCCCGCTGGTCCGCGAAGACCCGAGGGTGACGATGCAGATACGAACCTTCGACCAGCCCTGCTTCTGGGCCGGGCCTGCTGCCTCCCTGGGTGTTGCAGGCGGCCGGTTCGGGAAGTGAAAGTCCTGGTTCGGGTCCCGACGCTTCCGGGGGCCTCTGTGTCCCTCTCTCGATGCGGTGGGGATGCGGTGCGCGGAGATGCTGGACCCGGCGTTGCCCGACAGGCGAGGGGTGGGGTTGGCTCCGCGTTTACCCCTCCCGTGTCGCTCACGTCACCTTCTCCATTCCGGTCGCCCAGAGCCTTCTGGCCGCGTTCACACCCGCGCCCTACCTGGTCCTCAGGCCCACGCGGCTACTGGGCGGCCGTGGGCACGGTGTACTCGGGAGCGCTGGCCACGCCGGCTGCGAGTGGCCCCCGCGGCCTGCGGCGCCCCTTTATAGCGCGCGCTCCGCCCCGCCCGGCCCATTCACCTGCTGTCGAGAACCGGACACCGCCGCGGAGAGCCAGCCGCTGGGCCGCGCTGTCCGGCCGTCGGGGCCGATGGGGCGGGGGCGCCGCCGGGACGGATCCGATTTCTACCTTTTCTTAAATGCTCCGCTGAAAGCCGAGACGGCCGTGGCCCGGGAGCCAGTGTCGCTTCCTCCCCCCGCAGCTTCTCGAGCACCCCGAGTCCCCAGCCTGACTCCGGGAGGGGCAGGGAAACTGCACCCGCAAAGTTCTCATACATATTTTAGGGAGCAGGCTCGGCGGGTAACCGGAGCTGGACCCCGACCGTGAGGGGGCGGCCCCCGGGGATCTGATATCCCGGATCTCTTACCGGTCAGGGCCCAAGTAGGGGAAGAGGTGGTTCGGCCAACGTCGGGTCTCACTCCGCCGTTCTGTGGAGCTCGCCCGCCGCCGCAGGATCCCACCCTCGGCCCAGAGCCCGGGGTCAGTCTACCGGCTGCAGCGTCACTCCTCCAGCGAGGCCTTCCCCCTTCCCGCCCGTGACCCAAATGACCAGAGTAGTATGGCGCACTTTTGCGCCCTGGGACGCACAGCTTTGGGTTTCGTGACTCGCGGCCAGGTTTAGGAAAGACCTGCTTTCTCTCTGGCCTGTACCCTCACCTAGATGATTCTGCACCTTACACTTCGACCTCGGGCAGAGTCCTTTCTGGCCCCTAATGTCTTGACCTGTCCCCTCGGGCCTTTCTTTAGCTCTCTGCCCCCACGCGGCTCTTCTATCCCCAACCTCTGGCCTTCTTGGTGAAAGTCCCTCTTGTGCTGAAGATGCTGTGGCAAGAAGTAATCGACTCGGGTCCCCACCTTCCTTTGGGGTCCACAGGCATCAGAGCTGGGGGGCAGTTGTCTGCGATATGAGCCCCTCACTCTAATCACTGACATAGCTTTGCCCTTCTCTCTGGTGATCTCTCTCCCCTGGGCTCTTGGCCCCACAGCTTTTGTAACTAACCCCGAGCGAAAGGGGCCCTGAGTTTCCATCCTTTGCTCTGGTCACATTTTTGTTTTATGTCTTTCTGGACAGTTCGAAATGAATGTGTTGCCAGGGATTTAGCGCAGCAGCCTAAGCGCCTGACTGGCAAGCCCAAGGTCATGAGTTCAATCCCCGGTACCAAAAAAAAAAAAAGAAAAAAGGGAAAACAAGAAAAGAAAAGAATGTGTTGTTTACCATATACACTACTTCCAGCGATTCACTTCACCTCTCTGAGCTTCAGTTTCCCTATTTGCAAAATGGGTATAGTGACTTTCTCCTTAGTGTTGTGTACACGTGCATAGAATGCACGTGCGTACTTGGTGGCACAGCCACCCTGCAGACTGCGGCCCTGTGTGGTCACTGCCACAGGCCCTGCACTTGGCCTGCGCTGAGCCCGCGGGGGTCCCTCCCGGCCAACGAACCTATCCCAGGGCCCCGTCCTGCCCCCTCCTACCCCGCGCCCGACGGATTGTGGGGACGCTGGCTGCTCCATCTCAACCTAGCCCTGGCTTACTGCAACCTGTTCTACAATCGAGGTGCTTGTGGTCCACACTTAGGGTGTAGGAAGCCGAACTGCTTTCCTGACATTTTCCGGAAGGCGGTGTGTTGCTGTGCCTGCCTGTGCGGTTTTTCTCCACGCGACTCAGGACACTGAAGGAGTCTATTCCCTGGAGCGCGGGAGGTGGGATGAGAACGGAGAGACTGACAAACGAAAGGCGATCCTGTCTTAGGAATTGACCCAGCGCTTAAAAAGAATGAGGAAAATATTATTGTCCTGGAAAATATCCCTGACGTTCAGCGAAAAAAACCTCAAAGGACACACAGGCTCCCGTTTTGTAAGAATACAAATAAGTCTGGGGGTTCAGTGGGAAATCTTTGCATGAAAGGGCGCTGCCAGGAGGACTGAAGATTTTTAAAGAATTTGTTTTGTTTTACGTCCTTCTGGACTATTCGAAGCGAATTCGTGTTTTGTATCATATGCTTTTATTGAATTTTCAATTAAAATAAACGCAGAAATTAGAATAAAACAAACAACAACCGGGGCCGGAGATGTAGGTCAGTGGCACAAGCGCCTGCCTGGCAAGCGCTAGGTCCGCGAGTTCGATCCCTGGTATCAAAATAAAACAGAAAAACACAACTGAAGGGATAGATTCAAAAACGGCGAGCTGTAAAGGAGTGGGGAGGCAGAAAGAGGGCACCCCCCGCCCCCACGACTCCAACCCCTTGCGCGTGCCCAGAACTAGGGCGAGGAGGGAGGGAGCCGAGGGATGCTGTCCTTGCGGTTGCGCATCGCTTCGCTAGGAATCGGACTTGGCGGATCTGGCCACGCCCGGCGAAGTTTGATCTGTGTGCGGCCGAGGCTGAGCGCCCCCCTGGAGTGCCCCCATCGAGTCAGTGGAGAAGGCAGCTAACGGGGATAGCGGAGCGCGTCCAGCTTCATCTGTCTCAGTCTATAAAATAATCCTAAAGCACCGGCCGCGCCTTCTGGGGAGAGTGGGGAGGATGCACGCGAGAAGGCGCGCGTGGCCCCTGCTGGGCAGCCCGATGCGCACGCCGTACTGCTCGCCCAGCCTGGGGTCGCTCCAGGGTACCCAGCGGGCACGGCGCCCCCACCCTCGAGCGCCGCGTGCGTGGAGCCCCTGGGTTCCTGCCAAGGCCCAAGGCTGGCCTTGGGCCCCAGAACCCAGAGGTTCTAACCAGCTCGTCTGCAGTTTGGGGGACACTGACCCGTGCGGCCTTCAGCGGATTATCCAAAGGTCGGTGACCCAGATGTGGTTCGGCCACGGGCCATGCTTCACTCCCTGTATCCAGAGCAGATTTTAGCTGAATAACTCGCCCCCACCACCAGGAAAGCACTCTTTTTTCACTTTCGGGTGCTTCGGCGCGTTAGTTCTTAAATGTCTCGAAATAGAATAATCTGCATTATTAACCTTCTAATAAATATGTGCTGCGCGCCTGCTTGGCCTTTCTGAGTCGCTGCTATCTGGAGAAGGGGAATCAAAGCTGCCTTATCGGTTTCTGCAAGCGCCTGGTCAGCAGCTAAGCGCCCGTCGGGACCGGCACTTCCCCACCCAGCAGTCGCCGGCTAAATTTAAGGGGCTGAAGTTGCCGCCTTTGTGAGGGACAGCGCGCTCCCGAGCCGAGACGCCTTTCCCCTGCCGGGCGGATTCCGCGGAGCGGAAGGTGCGCGTCGTGGAGGTGCAGGGCGCCCTCCCGCCGGCGGGCCGGCCTAGTCCTCCCGCCCGCGCCTCTCCTTTCCCAGCGCCCGGGGGCGCGCGGCCCCCGGACCCTCCCCACCTGGCGCACCCGCGCGTCCCGCGCTCTTGCTCTCCGCTTTGGGTCTTAAGTCTGTTCCGTCCCCTCCCTGGGGGCGCTGAGTCCTACGGCCTTAAGCACCCCTCCCCCCGCCGCTTTTTCTCCTGAGAATAAGGAGGCGAGCTAGGCCTGGGGAGCCCCACTTTGCACCCCCCGGGCGTTCCGGTGGACGGGCTGGGTGGGCGCTCAGAGAACCTGGAGCAAAAACATGGAAGGGCCCGGGCCAAGAAGGAGCTTGGGAACAGCGCAGTTCTCCGGGGGACACACGCAGGCGTGAGTGGTCAGGAGGGTCGGGGCTGCTGCCTGAGCTGAGGATGCCAAGAGGCGAGGGACAGAGTGAGGATAGGTGGGAGAGGAGGGGGAGGCCACGAGCTGTTGAGGTCAGGAATGATGAATTTCCAACCCTGAAGGGAGGGGAGCAGAAATAAAAAGGACTAAGATGCCATACGTATAGGTATCAACTCCCCACGACGAAAATACTCATCATGTAAAGCAGACATGTACTAATAATAACCATAGAATTAATTAAAAATAAATCCCAATTCTTTGAAAAAGAAAAAAATAAAAACAAAATTTCAAAACAAGATAATAGGATAACGATAGTTAATGCATTGCATATGGTTATCTGTGGTTTTGGTTTTGGTTTTGGTTTTTTTTGGTCTTTTTGACAGGCTGGCCCAGCGCTGCTCACTTTGTAGCCCAGGTTGGTCTCGAACTTGCAACTATCCCCCTGCCTCAGTCTCCCTAGTACTGGGATTACAGGCATGCGCCACCACACCCAGCTGCATATGGTTATCTTTAAAGTTATGCCTATATGTTGTTATTAAAAAAACAAGATACAGGCATTTTAATTGTCTAAACTATATTAGTACAAACCTTACTCTTCAATGAACTAAGAGAAATTAGTAGTATAACTATCTTTTATATATTTTTTCTTTTGCTTTCCCTTTCCTTTTCTCCTTTTCCCCATCCAGTTTCTCTTTCCTTTTGAAATTTTTTCCCATTTTACAGTATTTATTGTACATTTTGGATCCTATTTACTCTTTCAGCTTCTCACATTAGGGAGACAATGCAATGTTTATGTGTCTGGTTTATTTCACTCATAAGTATGGTAGGAATTGCATCCATTTACCTATAAATGTCTCATATGTATCCTGCTTTATGACTGAGTAGTACTCCATTGTATAAAAATGACCACATCTTTTTTATCCATTCCTTTGGACAGGCATTTGGGTGTTTCCAAGATCTAACTATGACAAATTGTGCTGCTAAGATCAGGTGTGGTGCACATGCCTGTCATCCCAGCACTCAGGAGGCTGAGGCAGGAGGATCACGGCAAATTTGAGACAGCCTGGGCTACAGAATGAGCTCAAGGCCAGCCTGACCTGCATAGGAAGACCCTGTCTCAAAAAGACAAACAAACAAACAAAAAATAAATTGTGCTGCTATAAACATGGATAGACATACATTGCTGTGGTATGATGTTTTAAATTCTTCTGGAATGATACGCAGAAGTGAAAAAGCAGGGTCAAATGGGACCGCCAATCCTAGTTTTTTTGTTTGTTCATTTGTAAGACAGGGTTTTACTGTGCATTTCAGGTTGGCCTTGAACTCACTTTGTAGTTCAGGCTGGCCTCAAACTCACAGCAATCCTCCTGCTTCAGCCTCCTAATTGCTGAGGTTATAGGTATGCGCCACCACACCTAGCTCAATTCTAGTTTTTTGAGGACTCTTCACACTGATTTCCACAGTGGTTGCACCAGTCTACACTCCCACCAAGAGTGGAGGAGAGTTCCTTATTCCCCACACCCCCTCCAGCATTTGTTATTGGTTGATTTCTTGATTTCTTGAGATGAAATCTCATTGTTGTTTTAATTTACATCTCTTGAATGACTAGTGATGTTGAACATTTTTCACATGTTTATTTACTGTTTGTATTTCTTCATCTGAGAAATGTGTATATTCATGTCAGATGCCCATTTTTGGATCGGGTCTTTAAATCTGAGATGCCTGATTTTTTAAAATTCTTTATATATTCTTGATAATAATCCTTTGTCTGAGGAACAGCTAGCAAACATTTTTCCCACATTGTGGGTTGTGTCTTCACTCTCTTGGTGGTTTCTATTGCTTGCAAAGCCTTTTTAATAAGATGAGATCCCAGTTGTTGATTCTCTGGGATAGTTCCTCTGAGATCAGGGTTTTATTCACAAAGTCTTTGTGTATCCCAGTGTCTTCAAGAATTTTACCTTTTCTAACTCCCTGCAGATTGTTTATTTGTTTGTTTATTATTTATTTATTGGGGGGTTACTGGGAATAGATCTCAGGACTTCATGCTTGCCAGGTAGACAGTGCACCATTGAGCTAAATCCCCAGCTTTTCCAGCAAATTTAAAGTTTCTGTTTTAATATTTAGATCTTTGATCCATTTCAAATTTAGTTTAGTACATGGTGAAAGATATAGGTCCAATTTTAATCTTCAGCATGTGCAAAGCCAGTTTTTCCAGCACCATTTGTTAAAGAGGCATTCTTCCAGTGCCAATCTTTATAGTAAAAAAAAAAAAGAAAGAAAAAAAATCCACTCTCTTTTATTACTTTTTGCCCTGATCTCCATGAATCTCCACCAAAAAGTGGAACCAGAGGTGACATGACTTCCCTGGGGGAACCTACTAGTGACCAGAGGCCACAGAAGCAGGGAAGCCTCTTCAGCAGCTGGTGCCCACTCTGAGGGAGGGAGCAGCCTTTGGTCTGAGTCATAGACAGCAGGTAGCTGCTGGGAGGTCCTTGGAGTGGGAGCCTGACCCCACCTGGGGGGACCCCATTCTTCAGCAGTTCAGGGGCTGGATCATACCTCGCCTTCTAGGAGGGTGCTCACATGAGCAAAGGTCACAGACCAGGATTCCCAGGGATCTCCCTGCAGGACAGTGACAGGAAACAGCAGGCACAGGATGGGGGACCAAGAGGAACAGGCACCAGGCCATGTTCCTGTTGTTGCTTCTTCAGCAGTGCCTGCACCCCAGGCTTTGTCTTGGGTCACTCAAGGAAGGCAGGAGCACCTCGGTGGGCTTGGAGGAAGGAAGGGAAGGCGTCCTGTTTTCCTCTTGTTCTTCTCCTAGCCAGGGGCACTGGACAAACCAGTTCCCTGCCAGGCCCCAGCTTCAGCACTGGGGGAGAGTCCTAGAATTAGGTCTGCTTTTCCGGTGCAAGTCTGAAAACGCTTCTCCTGTCTTCCTCCATGCCTTCGTTTTTCTTTTCCAAGGAATAGTAAAGAAGTGCGCTGTAGGCAGACAAGCTGGGTACACTTGGACTTCGAGAGCAGGGCTGTGCTAGCTTGGAGGTCCTCACTGTGCACCAAAGGCTTGGGACAGCAGAGGTCTCAGCTAGCTAAATTCTCATGTGGTACCCAGCAGAGGACTCGTCTAGTCCTGGAGTTCTGGACCATAAAGCAGAAATGTGTGGACTGCAGGGAGCTCACATTTTCCTTGAAACAATAGCACACATGCGTTTAACATTCCAGCTGACACTTGGGAGAGAGCAGAGCCAGCCAGAAACACCCCTTCCAGCAGAGCCTGCCTGGGTGGTGACCTCTAATGACCGAGAGACTCTGTGAACACAGGGCTCCCCACTGGTGCTGGCACAGAGACCACACACTGGTGACAGAAAGGGCAGGGGACCCAGGGCTGGAGGTCTGGGAGCCCTCCCCTGTGCCCTGTCATCCGGTGTTGGGTCTCTGCCCTGACCTCTGACCTCCCTTGGACCTCAAACCTTGGGCTGCGTTCCATCTCCATCTTCTGTTTTGGAGTTGGGGAGCTGCCCACCCCCAGGTCCCCACTTCATGGAGTCACCACACACCCAAGTCTCAGTGCCTGGGCCACCTGCTAGCTGATGGGGTCTCTGGAAGAAATTGATTTGCACAAGTCCCTGAAGTGTTTTCTCTGCAGTAAATCTGCCACCCAGGCTCCCTGTGCCATGAATGATTTAGCGCCTTAGAGGCCTTGGAAATATCTTCCTGTGCAGCCCGCATGGCAAGACTCCCCCATGGTGATGGACACTCTTCTGCCCTAATGGGGAGCAGAGTGTGCAGTCTGGAGGGGCTCGCGGCTGGGGACCTAAGTACCCATCTGGCTCCCCAGCTCCTAGTTTGGGGTCTTGCTGATGGCCCCACCAGCTAATTGCCCTCAGAGGCACCTAGAGAAAGGGCCTGAGTCCATCTCTCTGACCCCAGCCCGGAGGGACCAGGGCTTGTTTCAGAGCAAAATTTGTCTTTCCAATTCCTGAAATACTAGAGAGAAAGGAACAATACCAGGTGTCCCCTTCCCTTGCTCTGGTTGCAAAACATGCACGCACACGCACACACACATATGCACACACTTATGACTATGCACCTGCAGGCCCACTGCAGGAAGTTCAGCATTGTGTCCACCCTAATCTTTCCTGCTCCCCATAAAACCCACTTTTTTCAGAATTCATCTAGCACCAGCATAGCACAACTTAGTTGCTCATTACTGGCCATAACGCTGACCCTCCAAGCACATGTGGCAAATGATGGTGTGCGCTCGGCTCCTTCCCAGCCCCCTGTCTTTCCCCTAAGTTTCAGTGACCCCATTTCTCCCAGTTCCAGTGGTTTTTGCCAGTGGGTGTCCATGGCTGGGGCAGTTGTAGCTCTGAGTCCCTGCTACCTTCCAGCAGGCATGACTTGCAGGGGGAGGAACAGTTGTGCTTTAAAAAAGCTCCCCCACTGGCCTGTCCTCCAAGACAGCCACAGGCTAAGAAGTTTTCTCTGGGACTGTGTGACACAGTATCCAAAATAGTTAATCACTTTAGCATGTAATTAGATGAGCTTTGATAAATATCCACACCCAAGTATCCACCACAGTCGGGATAGGGAAAGTTTTCATGTCCTCAAGTTGCCCTCCTGCCACTTCCAGGTCAACCTTTGCCCCCCCTCCCCATTGGAGTCTCCAGCAGCCTTTTCCAGAATTTCATTTATACACAGTTACACAATGTGTAACCTTTTGAGACTGGCTGGTTTCCCTTAGCATAATTCTTGCAAGAGTCATCCAAGTTGTGCCTATCACCGGTTCATCCCTCTTCACTGCTGAGTAGTATTCTATTCTGTGGAAATAGCACAGTTTCTTCATCCATTTCTCATTTGACCAACATTTGGATTGTTTCTAGTTCTAGACTATTATGAATAAAGTTACTGTGAACATTCATCTACAAGACTCTTTGTGTACATGTTTCTTGCAGAGATTATGCTGGTATTTTTTTTATTAGTACCTGTTTGCAGTATATACTGACGACATTCACTGTGGGGAGTTGGTGTGTATACGTGGTCTTAGATCGTTTTTACTCCCTTCCTCACCATCTTTCATTTTTCTCTATAATTTCCTTATAATTTGGATTTCTCTATAATTTACTTATAATTTGGATTTGGAAACCATGTGATATTGAAGCTTGTGCATCTGATTTATTTTACTTAACATTGTGGGGGTTTTTTTTGGTACCAGGGATCGAACTCGCAACCTTGCTCTTGCCAGGCAGGCGCTTAGGCCACTGAGCTAAATCCCCAGCCAACACTGTGGTTTTGAAGTACATCTACTTTCTTACAAATGACTAAGTTTAACCTTCCTGGTGGCAGAGTAGTACTCTACTGTGTGTAAATACCACATCTGTCCATTCATCTGTTATGGACATAGAGGATTTAGCTATTTGTGTTTTATTTTGTATTTTGAGGGTCCTGCTATGTAGTTCAAGCTGTACTTGAACTCACTACGTGGCCAAGGCTGGCCTGAACCTTGCAGTTATCCTCCTGCCTCAGCCTCCCAAGTGCTAGGATTACAGGTGTGAGCCACCACACCCGGTGATTTAGCTACTGTGGATTGTGATGCTATGAACTTTGTGTAATACGATGTCTTTGACTCTTTCAGAAATATGCTACCTAGAAGGGGAATACTGTAGCTGGGTCAAAACATTTTTGCGTGGGTTAGTTTTCTGGGGTCTCTCCATCTTAATTTTCATGTGATTGTACTAGCTTGCAGTTCCACTTACAGGGTAGACGCGCCTTCCAGCAGGAAGAGCTCAGGTTTGCCAAGTTCACTCCCCTGGCTGCTGGCCTCGTTCTCAGGGACACCCAGTGTACGGGTGGTGAAACTGAGGTTCTGGGAGATTGAGCTACTTGTTCAGGCCACACAGCTGAGTTGCATTGCTGACATTTGAACCTGCCTCCCTCAGTGCCCTGGCTCCACCATTTGTCCCTGGGGAGATTCAGCCTCCAGCCCTCTTGCTGGGATGGAGGAAGCCACTCTGCCCTGCTGCAGGGGACATGTTAGGAGGTTACAAGTGCAAGGCTAAGCCAGACCCAACCAGCCATACTTAGAGAACCGTTCTCCTTTTTCACCCTCCCACTGGGGATTGAATCCAGAGCTTCACACTGAGCTGCATACCCAGGCTCCTTTAAATTTTAAGATAGTGTCTTGCCATGTTTCAACAAGCTGGGCTCAATTATATCCTCCTGCCTCAGCCTCCCAGAGTACTGGAAATTTTTTTCATTTCTTTTTTGTTTGTTTGTTTTATTTTGAGACAGGATCATGCTTTGTAGTTCTGGCTGGCATTGAACTCACTTTGTAGCCCAGGCTGGCCTTGAACTTGCTGCAATTCTCTTGCTTCAGCCTTCTGAGTGCTGGGATTAATCTATGCTTCCCCACACCTAGCCAGGGTGCTGGAATTACAGGTATGCACTGCCACTTTTCTTATCATGATAATATTAAACCTGGTGAGACTCCTGGACAGTCTGCTTCAAATTCCTCTTATCTTTTTTTTCCCCCCAAGGTAGTTCAGGCCTTGAGTGAGTAGCGATCCTCCTGCCTCAGCTTCTTGAATGTTGCTGCTTTAGGTGTAGGCCACCACACCTGCCTGCTCTCAGTCTCAAGATTAGAAAACCAAACTTTCACCACCAAAGACCTATGTCACACTCATTGTACCTTCTGTGTTCAAGGTGAAGATCCATGACAAGTTCCTTGTCACCTTGCAGACTAGGAACTTGCCCTAAATTATATTTCTACCTATAAACTCAGACCTGTCCTCTGTAAGCAGTATCTAGGCACATACTGGGCACTTGTTACATGTTCACTGAGTGAATTAATGATATCATTTGGTAGTGGACATAGTTTTTCTGGACTGTAATTAATTTTATATAAGTACCGCACACTAATAGATTGCACCACTGGAGCTCTTGTAATTAATTCTAAAACCCAGTAGAAGGAAAATCACATTTGCCAGGTGGGTGCTTTATTATGTGAGGTTCATGTCATGATGCCTACTTTATGGATGAGAAAACTGAGGTTTAAGAGGTTCAATAATGTGGTCACCCAGCCCATATCAGTTGGAGCCAGGACTTGAGCTGAGGCTATTGGAGTCATGTGACTCTGGCCACCAAATGTGAGGAAAACACAGGATCCCTGCATGGCTCTGTGGCTTTAGTGGGCAGCTTGAGCCCCCCTGGTTGACTACCCTGGTCACAGATACTCATCACAAAACTGAGTTCCAAACTTCCTCTAAAGTTGTGAGTTCAAATCCACCATCAGCCCCAATGACATAACATGTCAGCTGCTCCAAAATAGGATACCAGGAGACTTTCATCTGCGTCAAGCCGTCCAGTGGGGGCTGGCCCAGGCATCCCTCAGTAGCCATTTGTGGTCTGTGGTTGTGACTGCTGGAAACCACCAGAGCCCTGGGTACCAGCATCCTGGGTTCCTGCAACCCCAGAGGGGGATCTGGTGTTGTGTGTGTGGGTGACACTACTACCCCATTAATGTCTGGTTTCATTTGTTCATGTGTTGGTGAGGAACCCAGTTCCAGAACGGCTCCCAGGAGCAGACTGTGAAGGAACCATCGCAAAAGAGCAGTTCATGCTGCCACTCTGCCATCCCCTCACCCTTGTCCCCCACCGCAAGGGCCAAGACCACTCAGAGCCACTGGCTCATGTAGGTGGGGCTGGATGCTTCTCTGCACACTGCTCTCAGGAGGCCCCACAGCCCTGCAGCATGCAAGGCAAGGGATGGACTTGCAGTGCCCTTTGCAGCCACTTCCCCAGGGCACTGGCTTCTCCTTCACCGGAACACTGAGGGAGAGAAGGGACCAGGCCTTGGCAGGAGGCCAGTCCTGAGCTGTGTCACATGGAATCTCCTGCATCCAGAGGCTCAGCTCCGCCAAGGCCGCCTGGTGTGAGTGGGACCTGGGGTGTGACACTGGGCAGGCACTATGGCACTGGAGCAACCCCTGCATTCTGCATGAACACAGTCCTGGGGTCTGGGTCATTCTGTGGTGCCTTCTTGCAGAAAACAGCTCCCAGCCTGGGGAGGAACCTGGCATAGATGGGGGTGAGGCTGGAGCTGGGGGTGTAACCTCAGATGAGGAGCTGGTGCCCAGCTGGGTCTTCCTGGGTGCTTTTAGTAAGAACAGTACTCCAGGGACACCAGAAGGAGCCTATTATCTTGCACTCTTCTCTTCCCAGCCCAGAGGTGAGGAGTGGGGTGTGAGGGAGGGACAGGGAGGCTGGCGAAAGGCCACTGAGGCTGCTTCTCAGTGAAACTGTCTGTGCACAGGATAGAGTTACTTGTATCAAGTACACCAAGACTTTTAATCCACTTTGTAATCAAACAGGGCATCACCGGGGCCACTATGAGCTTGAGATGACAGTGTGGTTCCACCCACTTCACAGGTGGGGAAACTGAGGAAGAGTCAGAAGTCATCTATGCAGGCCAAGAGAACCCGGGGCTGTGTGCTCCACAACTGGCTGGCACCTGTGCCAAGGTCAGGGTGGGGTGCACCTTGCATGCTGGGTGGGGTCTCTGCAGGCATTTCTGGTGTCTTCCTCAAACTCACCAAGTCCCATCCGGGTCTACCGAGACAGTGGAGGGGTTTGCAGGCAAATCTACAGTTCCTGTTTCCTATCTGAGCATGCGCCTGAGCTCCGGTTCCGCGCACACAGGCGGGTTCCCTCTCTAGATTCCTCCCAGACTGGCGGAAGATCCGCAGTGCATTGCCTGCCTCCCCTCATTTCCTCTCCGGCCACGATGCTTGGGGCTGCACTACAGTCTCTCCAGATGCCTTTGTGCTGGATTCTCTGTGAGCTTCAGCTAACAGGAGCCCAAGCCCTCCCTCTGTTGCACCTCAGCCAGGCCAAGGAGAAAAGGGAACACTGTCCAGCAGAGGACGCAAGACCCCTAAAGCAGTCACCATCACAGCCATGGTGATGGGGCAGCTCTCCGCTCCCCAGGGTGCAGCCCTGGCACATGCCCGGGAGGCGCATCTTTTAGACAGAGGGTCAGGGGTTGGGGCATTGCACAGTGCTAGAGCACTTGCCTAGCGTACACAAAGCCTCGGGTTCGATACCCAGCAGCACCACCAAAAACCAAAACAAAATACCCAAAGCGTCAGTACTGACCAGAGCTTAGGGCGCAGGTAAAACTCCTGATGCCAGTCAGATTGGAATTTCAGATAAACCGAGTAACTTTTTTAAAAAATTATTTTATTTTATTATTTTATTATTTATTTATTTTTAGTACTGAGGATCGAACTCACGACCTTGTGCTTGCCTGACAGGCACTTAAGCCACTAAGTTATATCCCCAGCCCCTTTATTTATTTATTTTATTATTTTTGTTTGTTAACTTTTTAGTATAAGTATGTTCCAATTGTCACACAGGACTTCCTAATGTGTTTTTTTAAATGTATCGTTTATCTGAAATCATTATTTGACTGGAAATCTTGTGTTTTTATTTCTAAATCTGGCAGCTCTACCTGGAACCCTAAACCTCACCTTGTCCCCACTTTGAAATGCCTGCCACAGTTGCGGGCACCCAGTGGTGGCGCCATGACCTCCTTGGGCCACCCTGTGAGTGGATCTCTCTGGTGCCGCTGCTCTTGCTGGCTGTCTTCTCCCTTTCTGTCTTTGGCTGCCTGACTCATTGTGTCTTAGACAGTCAGCCTCCCTCTGGGTGACCTGCTGCCCTGTGAGCTCAGAGCCACCAGGACTACCTGGCCTAAGCCCTGAGTCCCAGCCCCAAGTCAGCCTACCAGTGAAGGGAACCCAGGGTGAGGGGAATGGTGAGGAGGCCACGCCCCTGCCCCAGCCTCCCAGAAGACCCTGCTGCTTCCACTGGGAACCAGTTGGGGCCCCATCCAGAGGGAAGGTGAGTGCCCTAAAGGGGTAGATGCTGTCCCTTTGTCCTAGGGAGCTGATGGCAGCAGGAACAACTTGCTCTTGGCCAGGGGTGGCCTGGGGTGGGGAGACAGGGCCTCCCCAGACTCATCCCACCCAGGGGCCCTAGCTAGGTAGAAGAGACCCTTCACCTCAGTCCCTTTATGACCAAGAAAAGCAGTAAAGACCTGATGTTGTTTGAACAAGGCTGGAAGCAGAGCTCTGCTGGCTTCCTGGCTAGTGTCACCCGACCCCCGCTGCCTCACTGCTGTTAGCCTCAGTCTACTCATCCATAGAATGGAGCTAATACATCTCTCCTTCAGGAGCTACATGAGATGCCTTCAGCAATCTGTGGCAAGCTTAGGGCACAGTGTGCAGAAGTGGGAGGTCCTGGGGCTGTCTCACCTGCCTGTGAAGGTCAGAGGTTTACTAGTGTTGCATTACATGATGGTAGACAGGCGAGAAAGCCCTGGCCAAGAGGGCCACTCTTCCAATCTCAGGGGCTCCCAGGCCTACCCCCTAATGTCTTTTTAGATGATTTTGTGTGTGTGTATGTATGTATGTATGTAGATGGAATCGTGTTCTGTAACCCAGGCTGGCCTCGAACTCAAGATGATTCTCTTGCCTCAGCCTCAAGAGTGCTAAGATTACAGGTGTATGCTACCGTGCCTGGCTATCAAACCCATCTAAGAACAAGTGGAAAGTTTCCAATCTGTTGCTCTTAGAAAAAAGCATATTTCATTAGTATACACTGCAGCGAGTAGTGTCTTTAAGGCAAACAGTATGCAAATTGAAAACTGTTGGTTAGTTTTACAGAAGGAACACACACACGCACACACACATACACACGCGCACACACACATGCACACACATACACACGCACATATGCACACATACTCATACATATACGCGCACATACACACATATACACACGCACACACATACATACACACGTGCACACACACAAGTGCACACACACATACACGCATACATGGTGTTCTAATTTCAGCAGTCAGTCATGTGAAGTGGGTGACTGGCTCTGGGAGGGCTGGCTCAGGATCTTGAATTCTGGTGGTCCCTACTGTTTGGGGACCTCACGGTGTGGCTGGGCTGATCTGGGTCGGTGGGGCACAGAAGATTCAATGCTCAAAGAGGCAGGTCCTGGGGCCTTGCAGGACATTTCCCCTTCTGAAGGATGCAGGGTCCCAGGACCTATAGAAATGTAGACAGCTCAGTGTTGATACCCAGGGCCCCGGGGTCTAGGGTGCTCTTCTCTCACCCAGGGGCTCTTTGTCTCCTTTCCCAGGCCAGTGACAGCCAGGGCAGAATCTGGTAGATTTTTGTTGTTTTACAGGGGAGTTGGTTTATTTTGAGTCCCCCTCCCCATTTTACAGATATGGACATTAAGCCTGAGGGACAGGAATGACTTGGAAAGGGCATTGAGAGAAGCAGAATCCAGGGCTTGGTCAGGTGCCTCCCACCTGTGGGGCGGCTCCCCTGCTGCACCCTGCAGTGCTCCCCTTCCTGCCTTGGATTTTCCAGGTGCACCCTTCACCACCCCTCCTGACCCCTTAGCCTGAGTTTCCTTCAGGACACACTGGAAAGCTGCCTCTTCCTGAAAGCTTCCCTGACTCCAGCCTCGGGCTTTGTCCTCCCTGCACACCTGGGATGTACACCCCTCTCCGGAGGGTGGGGAGGCCCCATCTTCCTGGGGCTGGGGCTGAGGTGGACAGTGTGGCTGTTTGAGGAGAGCCCTGCTTGCCTGCGCCGGAGGCCTGGGAAACAAGATATGGGCGGCTGGAGCATTGGCAGCTTTCCACGGATTCTGTCAGCAGCAGGGGCCTGGACATGAGGAGGTGGACTGGTGTCAGGGGCTTTCTGGGAGGGGCTTTTGGGACCCACTATCTTGCTGACTGCAGAGCCAAAGACCTGTGACCAGGTCTCTTGGCCTCTTCCATGACTGTGTGACAGCCAGGCAGCATAAGCAGCATGGTGACCAGGGAAAGAGGAAGCTGCCTGCACCCCATACTTGTTTCCTGGCCTGCAACCAGGCTGTCACAAGAGACCTGCTGAAGGTTTTGAGGGCACTGTCAAGGCAGAAGGCAGGAGGTGTGGGCCATCATCTGGCCTCTCCTGTCCCTGAGCTTCATTTCCTTACCTGAGGTGAACATGATGGTCTCTTCCTGACAGACCAAAGCTGCAGTGACCAGAGTCATCTTACTCTCAGTGCCAGTGCCACCTGCTCTGGAACCCCCATGAGGTCAGCTTTGGAATCTCAGGATGTGTGGGGACTCACAGGGGCTCTGCATGTCAGCCCAGAGAGTCGGGGTCCCACAAACCCTGAACAAAGGCTGCTGGAGCCCAGCCAGTACCTCAAGGAGCCACCCTGGCCTCTAGTCCAAGTCCGAGAGGAAGCAGGAGCTGTGGTGTGGATGTGGGGGAGCCAGGAACCTTGGTTTGCTTCTACCAGCTGGACCTGGAGCCCCCAGCAGGCACAAGATAATGACAGTAGTCGTGGTGATGCAGGACTTCCAGGGAGGGGTCTGGGAACAGGGGAGGGGCTGATGCTGACAGCATGGCAGGAAACATTGGGGCCCCTCACCCTGGCACCACACTCTCAGCAGGATCTGTCACACTCTCCAGGATGCCAGTTGTATCCTGAGCGAGGAAGCAGGGGAGGCAGCTTGTACCCCACGTCTAGAGCTCGGGTATCTTTGTTTGCCGTTGGGGAAAGCACAGCACCAGCAGTGCCCACCTGCTCCCCATGTTCATCTGCTCATCCAGGGTTCCAGCCAGTGGAGCCAGCAATACAGGAAGTGGCTTTCAGAGTTGCCAGAGGCTGCAATGGGAGCTCCGAGACAGCCCTGGCTCCTCCAGGTGGCAGCTGGGTCTCTCCCTATCCACCTGTTCCCCAAAGCAGAGGGCACGTTGCTGTCACCAGGCAGCTGGGCAGGGGCATCCAATCCTGGTTTTCTTTTGCCTGAAGACCCTGTGGGGTGTTGCCAGTCCGGCATGGGTCCCTGTGCCAGAGCACCAACGCAAGGGCTAAGGACAGGACACGGACTCCTGGCCACAGTCCATGAGCGCAAGGCGGGGTTTGGGGAAGCACCATGAGCCCAGGTCCTGTGGCCTGCAAGAGGGGCCCGTCCTGCCTGGGCACACACTGCAGTGGCCTGAGAGTGAGGTCCACTAGGGTATGGTTTTTGGGGAGAGGCCTTGGGGATTAAACCTGCGGCCTTCTTATTGAGCCACATCCCTAGCCTTTTGAAAATTTTTCTTTGAGACAGAGTCTCTCTAAATCTTTTTTGTGATTATTTTGTTTTGTTTTTTGAAACGAGGTCTCTCTAAGCACTGAACCCAGTACGTAGCTCAGGCTGACTGTGAACTCACAGTGATGCCCCTGCCTCAGTCTCCCACTGCTGGGATTGCAGCAAAGTGTTCCCGATCCCGCCTGGCCTGGCTGGAGGCCAGCAGAGAGCTGGGTCATTATTAGCGAATCCCAGAGCCACTGCCCAAACCCCTGCACCCATCACCCTGGACTGCCAGCTCCCTGTCCTTATAGTGATCCAGTCTTCCCTACTGGCCAGATCAGTCTACTTTCAGCTTTCAGAGCAGCAACCCCAATAGCCACTACATTCGCAACCACCCCACTGACCCATTTTATTCCCCAAACACTGGCCTCTAACCTAGGGGCTATTAGCTTTTTAAAAAAAAAAGCAGAACCAGAGATTGGGCTAGGGATATAGCTCAGCAGCATAAGAGCCTGCCTGGCAAATGCGAGGTCATGAGTTTGATTTCCAGTACCCAAAAAACCAAACCAAAACAAACCAGAAGAGTACCAGGGGTTAAACCCAGTGCCTCATGTATGCTAGACAATGAAATCTTTTTAAATTTATAGATAGGGTCTCACTAAATTACCCAGACTGGCCTCCAACTTGTGATCCTCCTGACTCAGCCTTTCAGAAAACTCAGATGGCAGGTAGGCGCCACCATGCCCCGCCCCCCGCCATGTGTTTGTGGCTTGAGGTTGGGTTTCTTTTTTAGCACTGAATGATATTCCATTGTCTGAACATACCACAGCTAACTTACCATCTGCTACTGAAGGACGTCTTGCTTGCTTCTCAGCATTGGCAAGTAAGAACGCAGCTGCTTGAATATCCATGTGCACGCCACCCCCTGCCTCTGGTACTAGAATTAAACCCAGGACCTTCACACTGAGCTACATCCCTGGCTTTTAAAATTTATTTATTTTTAAAATTTGAGATACAGCCTCACTAAATTGCCCAGGCAAAACTTAAACTTACGATTGTCCTGCCTCAGCCTCCCAAAATGCTGGGATTACATGTGTGTGGTACTGCACCGGCCATAGTACCTGTTTTAGTGAGGTAGCAAAAGTGACTTAACTAGTCCACTATTGATAGCATTTGTTTCATGTATCTGGTTATGTCACATGGTATATACTTTTTTTTTTTTTTTTTTTGAGACAGGGCCTCACTGCATAGTTCATGCTGGCCTTGAGCTTGCAGTGATCCTCCTGCCTCAGCCTGGAGTTCTAGGATTACAGGGATGTATCAATACACCTGGTACAATGATTTATACTTAACATTATCTTTCTGTAAAATATGTACGCATGTTAAACCTGTAAAGCAAATCGTATAGCACATATGCTGTACATAAAACGCCTAGTCTGTTCCTGTTCCTTCTACCTTACAGCCGCTATAGGTAACCAGCCAAATTTGGCTGAAGGCAGGGGGATTCTCCATTAAAAAAAAAAAAAAAAAAAGCAGGCTGGTATAGTGGCTCATGCCTGCAATCTCAGCTATTTGGGAGCCTGGGGCAGGAGGATCACAAGGTTGAAGGGGGGCTCAGCTACATAAGAAGACTTTGCCTCTAAATAAAAACTTAAGGAGGGGCTGGTGATATAGCTCAGTGCTAACGTGCCTGCCTAGTATGCAGCCCCGGGTTCAATCTCCAGCACTGCGAAACAAAACAAAACAAAACAAGAAACAGCACAGAAGTAAGTAGATGAGGAGGGGCTGGGGATTTAGCTCAGCGGCATAAGTGCCTGCCTGGCAAGCATGAGGTAGTGAGTTCAATCCCTGGTAACACCCCCCCAAAAAAAAAACCAAAGGGAGAGGTAAGTAGACATATATACATTTGAATTCCTCTTTCTCACATCAGTGTAGCACACAATAACACTTAATACTGTATTACTTTACTTTGTTTAAATGTTTAAAAAAATGTGAATTACACATTTATAAAAAAGTTCTAAGCACATTAAAGGGAACTGCAGAGCCACATTTAAGAGTATGCTGCCAGCGCGATGCTCCATCATCTCTGAATACTTTAATATTTTCTTTAAAAATAGAACATTCTATCCAGGCCTGGTGGCACACACCTATAATCTGAGCACTCTGGGAGGCTGAGGCAGGAAGAGCTTGAAGCCAAACCCAGGCCTGTGTAATTTAGCAACTTAGCGAGATCCAGTCTCAAAGTAAAATAGTGATAATAATATTTGTTAAAAAGACAGAGAGAGAGAGAAAGAGAGAGAGAGAGAGAGAGAGAGAGAGGAGCCTGGGAATGCAGCCCAACATGAAAGCCCTCAGTTCAATCTGTAATACCACAAAAAAGAAAAAAAAATCCATATAACCCCAATATAAACATGGAAGTCAAGACATTAACCTTGCCAACCATCGAATCCTCAGCTCCATTTTGGTTTGTTAAGACAGAGTCTTGCAGGGGCTGGGGATTTAGCTCAGCAGCATAAGCACCTGCCTTGCAAGCAGGCAGATTATGAGTTCGATCCCTGGTACCGATTAAAAAAAAAAAAGTTTAAAGACAGAGTCTTGCTGTGTAGTCCAGGCTGGCCTTGAATTTGTAATCCTCCTGCCTCAGCCTGCAAGTGCTGGGATTATCAGCAGGTGCCACCCAGCTCAGCTCCATTCCCTTTCACAAGGGTTCCAGTACTGTCCTCGGTGGCAGAAGGACGGTCTGCAGTTGCATGCATTGTTACCCGAGTCTTACTAGCCTCCTTCAATCTAGAGCAGGTTTTCCGTCTTTCCTTGACCTTTCTGACCTTGATGATTTAGAAGTTTACTGGTCACTTGTTTTGCAGAGTCGCCCTCAGCTGTGTCTGTCTGATGTCCCCTCACAGTTAGGCCCTTGGGCTCCTTATGTTCTGCAGAGCCACAATGGAAGCCACCCTGCCTTCTGGGGCACCTGTCAGGTGGGGCACTTTCATTGTCCCAGGACTGATGATGGTGCCTTGCTCCCTTGAGCAAGATGCTGGCTTTTCTGGGTAAAGTGCCTCATGTCCTCTTTGTTAGTGATGAGTGTTCCGTGGGCAGTTGCTTTGAGACTATGCAAACACCCTGTTTCTCACCCAACTTTCCATTTGTCTATGTATTTCTTGGAGTGCTAGGGCTCAAAACTAGGAGCTCACCCATGCTAAGCAAATGCTGTGTCAGGGAGCTGATCCACATCCCTGATTTCTCATTTACAGCAGTGTAGACTGCTAGACTGGACTTCACTCAGTGGATTATTATTTGCTAATCTGCTTTATTTATTTATTTATTTTTGTCTTTTTGAGACAGAGTCTTGCTATGCAGTTCAGGCTGGCCTCAAGGTCACTTTGCAGCCCAGGCTGGTCTCGAACTCGCAATGCTCCTCCTGCCTCTGCCTCCCAAGTGCTGGGATTACAGGTGTGAGCCACCGCGCCCGGCTCTGCTTATTTATTTTGATGCTAGTTTATCTTAGATTTGGCCAGTGGCTAGCCACTCAAATGGGCTCCCGTGTCCTTTGGACAGGCCCATGAGCTGGTCTTTGGTTTTTGGCACATGATGTTCCAGGCTCAATGTGTGTTCCCTGCACTGGGTCTGGGATCAACCATTCTTCCAAGAGTACTGGGTCCTTTTAGTGGGAAAAGACATTTGGAAACTGACCTGGACATTGGGTCATCATGGTCGTCATGTCATAGTTTGTTCAATTACTTCCTTCAAGGGACTGGGGATTTAGCTAGGTGGTGCAAGGTTGTGAGTTCAATCCCAGGCACACACCCCCAAAAAAGAAAAATTACTTCCTTCTAGTGGAGAGTTGGGTTTCAGGTCTCCTTTTAAGAAACTAGAAACCATGAATCCTGCTATTTTGGGGGTGCTGTACTACCCACAACCCTGCTCTGTATGCACTACTTCATACAGAGCAAGTGGTGAGCTTCTTCCAGCCCAGGCCTGGATTTCGGAGAAATCCCCTCGAAGCCATTCCTGATCAAGGCCACCAAGTGCCGATGCTGAAGCCAACATCCAGTCATGGACTGGACTTCAGGGAGTCCTGTGAGGAGCTTTGGAGCCAAACTGCTAATTAGAGCTCTCCGTGTTGGGAAACAGGGTTTATTTATTTATTTTCTTTTTCGACACACAGCCCAGGTTGGCCTCAAACTCACAGAGATTCTCCTACCTCAGCCTTCTAAGTGCTGGGAATACAGGCACATGCCACATGCCCAGTCGGAGCCGGGCTTAGGAAGTATGAATTCCTGCAGGATATGTAGCAGAAGGTCACCAGTGCTCTGGTTATATCCCTCATGGCCAAGAGCTAGTCCATAAGGATCTCATAGCCAGGTGGTGCATACCTGCAGTCCTAGCAC
This sequence comes from Hydrochoerus hydrochaeris, assembly GCA_004027455.1. Classification (NCBI taxonomy): domain Eukaryota; kingdom Metazoa; phylum Chordata; class Mammalia; order Rodentia; family Hydrochaeridae; genus Hydrochoerus; species Hydrochoerus hydrochaeris. The sequence continues at coordinate 14,276 of PVLA01006232.1, read as the reverse complement.
TCTCAGAAGCTGAGTCAGGAAGATTTCAAGTTTGAGCCCAGTCTGGGCAATTTAGCAACTTAGTAAGACCCTATCTCAAAAAAACAAATAAAAAGTGCTGGGGATGCTGCTCAGCGTAAAAGTCCTGGGTTCAGTCTCCATCACTTCAAAGAAGAAGGAGGAGAAGGAGAATAAAAAAAGAAGAGGAGGAGGAGAACAAAGAAAGGGAAGAGGAGGAAGGGGAAAAGCAGGAGGCAGCTGGGAAAAGGGTCTTGTGAGCGCGGTTCCTGTGCTTGGGAATCTGCTGTCACTCTGGAAGGCACCTAGAGTGCAGTGAGCAGGACATTAAATCAGTCTAGTTCTCCCTCAGGCCATTCATTTACTCTTTTTTTTTGCATACAGGATGCCAAGTTATACTTCCTCCTGCTCCTCTTGTCACAATGCCAAGTTATAAATTACAGGTGTTTCAAGGGTCTGGAGTCATAGTCTTGCCTGGCAAGCACAAGCCCTGGGTCCACCCTTGATGTGGCAAAATAATGGAATTTTATTGTATGTAATCTTGCAATGTGAGTGCATGTGTGTGCATATGCGTGTGCGTGTGTGTGTGTGTGTGTGTGTGTGATTTGCATTTGGCCAAACTCCATGAATAGTTTTTGTTTGTTTGTTTGTTTGTTTTGAGACAGGGTCTTGCTGTGTAGTTCAAGATGGGCTTGAACTCACTGCGTAGCGTAGCCCACACTGGCTTTAAACTCGTGGTGCTGGAAGGAGACCCCTCTGTTTGAGCAGGACAGAGACTTTGGCTGCATTTCTTCCAGGATGGGAAGGAACTGCCTAAGCATTTGGGACGCACAGCCCTGCCACTGGAGGAGCGGCCTGAGAGGGCTGAGGCCAGTGTGGATGTTCCAGAAAGGTGAGAAGAGGGATGTGGTTGATGCTGCGCTGCCAACTGGACGCAAATTATTCATGGGCGGCATCAGAGTCTGTGGAAAGAGTCCTGGCTGGCGAGGAGCTCTCCATGTGACCTTGGTGAGTTCTGCTTGGCCTTGAGCGCGGGCTTCGCTTCCTGAGCACACGTGACTGTCTGAGGGACTTTAGGCTGGGCTCCGCCCTCTCCACCAAATGGGTCTCTGGGTGCAAACTCCAGTCCTCTTTGCAGCGAAGCAAAGTATAGACAAACAAAGCAACAGATGCCAATAAGCCCAAAGACATCTGGGAGCCCACTGAGGAAGTTGAGGCCCAGGCAGAAAAGCCTTATGCCCAGGCATGCAGGGTGCTTGGATCCTGTCACATTGGAGGTTGTAGAGGGCAGAGTGGCCCTGGGGTGCTGGGTACCCTGGATGAGTGAGGGGACTGCTAGGGTGGAAGCGCTGATAGGAATGCAGGCCATTTCCCTTGCAAAAATGAAATTCAAATCTGAGGCAGGCAGCACCCGCTCCGTGGGAGACAGCCGGCCACAGATGTGTCTGGGCAGGTGCTGGGGGGCGGGGATACTCTCAGGCCCTGGAGACTGGCAGTGGCATTTCCCCAGGCTGGCACAGGTGCCCGAGGTGACTGTGGGCCCAGACTGACCCCAGTCCTTGAGATGGGGCACCAGGCCCTCTCAGGAGCCCAGCTGGAGCGGCTGGGATGGCCGCTTGGCCCCGCCAGCACATGCATTAGTAATGGGCACTGATGCTGCTGGCCCTGAGCCCTGTTTCCAGAGTGGGGTAGTAACCTGAGCCTGGTGCTCCTGCCCCCTGGACTCACCCTCCATTGGTGGGGACATCAGACACCTCCCTTGTCCTGGCCTCTGAAACAAGGTGAAGAGAAATGCAAACAAGTGATGCCTGCTCCAACTTCCTGAGCGTTCCCTGTTCCTATGGTCATGTCTTTTTTTGTTGTTTTTTTGAGACAGGGCCTCACTATGTAGTTTAGACTGTCCTCGAACTCACTATGCAGCCCAGGGTGGGCTCAAACTCACAGTGATCCTCCTGCCTCAGCCTCCAGAGTGCTGGGATTACAGGCATGTGCCACCGTACCTGCCTCTCATGGCCATTTCTTACAGAGGTTCCCAGGTCAGAAGTTGGGGAAATAATCCAGCAGCCTTGTGGGTGACCCTTGTTGGGGTGCAAAACCTTCCCTGGTGGCGCCTTGTTTCCTCCTGGGTACTTGTCAGGTCTGTTTTGAGGTCCTATCTGCAGCTGGGTCTCTCACTTGATCCTGCCCTAATGGGGGTTGCAGCAGCAAGGGCTCCAGCTGGGGCATTTTGCAGAGCAGGCTGGAGGAGGGGGGATCTGACCACAGCAGGTCTGGGCGCCACAGTGTATGATGGCTGTCTCTCTCAAGGGCCTGGGTTCCGACCCAGCCTGTGGTCTCCCTGGCAGCTGTCCTTGAGTGGGAGGCTCCTGGCTGCTCAATAGGCTTCTTCTAAGAGATCTGTCATCCTCTGCGAGACAGGGCCTTGATACATGGACATGGGTGACACTGGAGGAAAATCACCTTCCGGAATCAGGCCATCAGCACCGAGGCGGAGAGGCCACATGGATGGGAAGCTGGGGCGGGGGCTTCCTAGGTAGAGGAGGTGGGGGTCGGGCAGTCTGAGCACCTGGCAAAGCAAGGTGATATCATAAAGGGGAATGAGGAGAGTGGGGTCGGCTGTGTGACCTCAGGGACAGCATGATTCAGGAAGGACCAGGCTCAGCCCTCACTCTGCTTGCCCACCGTGGTCCCAGATGTCCCGTGGTACCTGGAGCCTCCTCAGAGGTCGGGCTCTGTCTCAGAAGCCATGATGCGCTGCTGAGGGTTGAGCATGGTTTGCTTGCGCTGAAACTCGTGTGGTTGGGATTCCTACCTTGGTGGCGTAGGATGGAACCCAGGGCCTGGGGGGGTACTAGGCAGGTGCTCACCACTGAGCTACACCCCCGGCCGCTAGCTGGCGTTTGATCGCCTCATGGCAACGTGGGGCCATGGCGTCTGAAGAGGTGACTGGGTCACTAAGAGGGATTAAGCCTATCTCTACAAACTGGGCAGCAGAGTGTTACAAATCAACGAGCCGAGCCGGGCGTGGTCCTGCTCTCCTGTAATCCCAGCATTTGGGAGGCTGAGGCAGGTGGATCATTGCAAGTTTGAGACCAGCCTGGGCTACAGAGTGAACCCAAGGCCAGCCTGAACCATACAGTGAGACCCTGTCTCACAAAGTCAAAAAAAAAAGAAAAGAAAAGGTCTGGGAATTTAGCTCAGTGGCTTAAGTGCCTGCCTGGCAAGCATGAGGTCGTGAGTTCGATCCCCAGTACCAAAAAAAAAGAAAGAAATCGAGGCTGCCTCTCCTTTTTGTTATGACCCAGCAGGGGTCAGCAGGGGTCTCTGGCAAGACACAGCTGCCCAGTCTTGCACTCTGGCTTCCAGAACTGTTATCAGAATCAACCTCTATTATTTGTAAATCATGCAGGCTCAGACGCTCCTGTGAGAGGAGGCTGATATACATGCTGTGGCCAGAAGGCAGGGACATGCTCTTGGGGCAGGACCAGCAGGGAAGGTTTTAGGGCCGATGGTTTTGATCCCCTGGCCAAAAGCAGTCCCCAGGAGTTAGGACCAGAGGCTGAGGGCAGCTGGCCCAGCTTCTGGACCAGTCTTGGGACTCTGTTGGCAGAATAAATTTCAGAACAATAAGCAGACAGACAACCAGGATACACAGTCAGCCCTGAGAGTCGCTTTCTCACTATGTAACCCAGGCTGGCCTCAAAGTTGTGGTGATCCTCCTGCCTCAGCCTCCCAAGTACTGAGATTATAGCTGTGCACTACCATGACTGGTGGGTTTGATGTTGAGAGATGACGCCTGATGGGAAGAGGTGGATTGCTGAGCATGTGGCCTGGAAGGGTCTATGTATCTCCTCCCCCCTTGATCTCTCTCTGCTTCTTGTTGCCCTGTGATGGACTGTTTCACCCTGGCTTGGAGCCAGCAGAGACTATGAACTGAAACCTCTCCAAACATGAGCCAAAATAACCCTTGCCTCCTTTAATTAGTGGGTGTCGAGTATTGTGTCCCAGCAATGAGAGAATAAGTAAAATAGTCATCCTTAATTCTTTCTCTCCCCACCCTATTTCACAGCAAGAGTCTGGCCCAGGCCACTATCTGTCCAGCTTGGACTTTGGCCTTCTCTTGCAGACAGCAACCAGATTATATATTTCAAATATTGAAATGTTCTCCTCTACCTTCCCCTTACCCAGCCCAACTACTCTGCTCCTGTCTCTAGAATAGTGTGTGTGTGTGTGTGTGTATGTGTGTGTACTGGCATGTGAACCTGCACCACTGGGGACTGAATCCAGAGCCTTCACACTGAGCTACACTCCCAGAGCCCCAGCCTCCCGAGTGCTGGGATTACAGGTCTGCCCCACCGCACCTAGCTTTTGGTTATGTTTTCTGAGACAGGGTCTTGCTATGTTTTCCAGGCTGTTTTTTGAGGCAGGGTTTCACTGTTTTCTTTCTTTCTTTTTTTTTTTTTTATCGGTACCAGGGATCAAACTCACGACCATGTGCTTGCGAGGCAGGCACTTATGCTGCTGAGCTAAATCTCCAGCCCCAGTTTCACTGTTTTCTATACTGGACTTGAACTCACTATGTTCCCTAAACAGGTTGTCTTTGAACCCACTGTGTAAGCCAAGGCTTGCCTCCAACTCAAGGCAACCCTTCTGCCTCAGCCTTCTGAGTGCTAAGATTATAGATGTGCACCACCGTATCCAGCTCCAAAACCCACTTTTAAAAATTATATATGATGCTGGGTGTGGTGTTGCCCAGATATAATTCCAGAATTTGGGAAACTGAGGCAGGAGGATCAAAGGCCAGCCTTGGCACCTTAGTGAGACACTGTCTCAAAATAAAAGTTAAAAACATATAAAAAGGACTAGAAATGGTGCTCAGTACAGAGCACTTGCCTAGCATGCACAGGGCCAAAGTTTGATCCTTAGTACAGGAAAAAAAGAAGCTGCATATAATTGTGTTTTTTAATTAAAATATATTTTGTTTCACAAGATAATTAAAACCTCTTAAATTACACAATAAAATATTATTTTAATTAACCTTCACAATTATAATTAATCTTTATAGTCTATTAATATGTTTAACATCTTCTCTTATTAGCAAAAGTACAGTTATATACCAGTCAACAAACTAGTTCAACAAAGCTTTTCTCTTTTATTAAAATTACTGGGTAGACAGAAACCTGAAAAAAAATTAAATTATTGGGAGGCTGAGGCAGAAAAGTCAAAATTTTGAGACAAACATGAGCAACTTAGTCAGACCCTATTTCCAAGTAAAATATAAAAAGGGAAGGGGGTGTAGCTCAGTGCTCCCAGGTTTCAATCCCCAGTATTGTAAAACAACACCAACAAAATTATTGAAACAGTTTGATCAATTTTGCGTAACAAAATTAATGTCATTGTTTCTGATTTACAAATATAAGATTCTTGTTAATTTTTCCTCTAAGTCCAAACATCAGAATCTGAAACACGGGCCAGCAAGCTGCTCTGGTAAGTGGCTGTCGCTTCGCAAGCCGCGGCCGCCCCAGAGCCAGAACCGTATCAGCGTTTCCTGAGATCTGCGATGCGCCATGTTGGACCTTGGGGCGCTGGGAAAAAGGGCAGCCAGTTCACCCCTCTGGAGGGCGGCTGTGAGCCTACTGGTGAGCGGGCTAAGAATGAAACATCCATCCCCCCCGCCCCCCAGCAAGTGAGAGCCGGAGATCTGAGCATGTCTTGCGAGTTTGACTATATGCAATATAGCAAATTAGGGGGATTTTCTTCTGCCATCTCTTTGAGGGCAAATATTTCTATCTCCGTTTTGCTGTTTTGATCAATGGTATTGCTCTATTCAATATTCTGTTTTTGCAATTTCAGTATTTCCTTCGATACTGCTTTGCCTGATTGAAGGAACAGCTATTGTGAAGAAAACCAGATGTACTGTTGTGCCTGTTGCTGTTGTCCGGATGGCCTGCTGTGAGGTTCTGTGCCAATTTCACTGCACTGCCTCAGTTGGCTATGTCCTGTCTTGTTCTGCTGTATTTTACTACCTTCAAAATAAAATAAATAAATAAAATAAAAATAATAAAAAATAAAAAATTTTAAAAAAGAGAAAACAACAAAACAGATCAGCAAAGTACTGATCAACCTGAAACATGATATAACTAAACAGATAATGGACTTAAAAAGCAAAAGGAGGAAAAGCAAGTGCTCTAAAGGATATAACTGCATGTATATTTAAGGCTGTAGGAATGATAATTACGTTGCTAAGTTTGTGTTGGATCAGAGAAAGGAGCTGTTTGCAGCCTCACTGTTTGAATGTCCACTTTGTATGCTTTGATTTTGTAACTTGAACAACTACATCCAGGAAGACAATATGTAATGTATCAACTAGTGATTTCTTACTGTTCATTTTTTTTTTGAAATTCTGTATTGTTTCTACTCTTTTTTTCTGTTTTGCTTTATTTTTTCCCTCTCTTTAAAATTTAAAAAAAATCTGAAACATGTTCATTGGAAGATTTCTACACATACTTATCATACTCCTTAAATCATAAATATGTTTTATTTTATTTTTTTTATTTTTGGTACCAGGGATCAAATTCATGATCTCATGCTTTCCAGGCAGGCACTTGTGCCACTGAGTTAAATCCCCAGCCCATGTTTTTATTTTAGTAACACATTAAATTGCATCATTGCAAATTAAATAATGATTGGAGAAATGTTTGTTCAAATCCTCTGAGCCAGGTGTCTTGTTGCACATCAATAATTCCAGCACATGGAAGGCTGAGGCAGGAGGATCATGAGTTCATGGCCACTTTGAGTAACTTAGTGAGACTCTGTCTGAACAAAAACAAAACAAAATTTTTTTTGCCCATTTTTTAGTTTAGCTGTCTTTTTACTGGTGAGTTATAATAGTATGTACTTTATATATTTTGAATACTAAACATCGACCACATATCGACCGAATGCTTTTCCCTGGCAAATCTACTGGTGTCTGGCACAGGTGAGGAAGGGTCAAGAGTGAGTGCACACATTTGTGCGAGAGGACTAGGATTTTGTCTTTTGAAGAATAAAAGTTTCTAGTTTTTGAAATTTAGGGGCTGGGGTTTTAGCTCAGCGACATAAGCGCCTGCCTTGCAAGCGTGCAGTCATGAGTCCGATCACCAGTACAAAAAAAAGAAAGAAAGAAATTTAAATGTATTTTCTCCAAAATTTTTTCCTTCTTGCATGAACTTTTGGTGTCATATCTAAGAACTTGTCACCTATTCTAACTGATTTACACTCATATTTTCTCCTAAAAATTCTATAGTTTTAGTCCTTACATTTGGTTGGATCTTTGATCTACGTTGAGTTAGTTTCTATACGGTATGAGGTAGCGGCTCAGCTTCATCAGCTTGCATGTCATGCAGCCAGTTGAAGGTGAATCTTTTTTCCATTGAGTTGCGTTGCATGCTTGTTGAAAGTAGAGGATTTAGTGTGACATTTCAGTTCTATCCCACTGCTTTCTATGTCTCTCTCTCTCTTTTTTTTTTATTTTGGTACTGGGGATCGAACTCATGACCGCGCACTTGCAAAGCAGGCACTTGTGCCGCTGAGCTAAATCCCTGGCTTTCTATGTCTCTATATGCTGGTTCTACACGGTATTAGATGCTGTAGTGTCACAGTAGGTTTGAAGTTGGGAGGTTTGAGGTCCCCAGCATTGCTTTCTAAGATCATGTGGGTCTGCTGGGTGCTCTGCACCTGCTTAGAAGTGCTCAGCGGTTGCTGTGCAGAAAGCCCACTAGGACGACGGCGGCTAGGATTGGCTACATCTAGCAGTCTAGTTGGAACACACTGCTACCTCAACGCTACTGCTCCCGACTCTGACAAGTAATGTCTTCCTATTGAGTTGGGTCTTTTTTATGTTTTTTCAATGGTATTTGTAGTTTTTAGTGTGATGTTTTGCACTTCTTTTTCAGATTTGTTTCTGTTTTAAAATTATTATTTTTGTTACTGTTACTATTATTATCGTTGGTTGTACTGGCGTTTGACTCCAGGGGCCTTCACACTGAAATTTTTATTTTCTATTTCAAAACACGGTCTCACTAAGTCACTAAATTGCCTGGGCTGTGTTTGAACTTGCAGCCCTCCTGCCTCATCTTTCCAGAGTGCTGAGATTACAGGCATGCAGTCAGCCTTTCTCAGTCATGATCTCACTGCACTGTTTTGTGGGAAAGCTTCTAACATTAGTGTCCTTGGTTCCTTCCTCTCCAGCAGTCAGGTGGCCCTCATTTTCCACCTGGATGGACGATGTCTTGGCCAGGCTTTTGGGAACTGGGAGGAAGGAATCTCCCCTCGGTGGACTCCTGGTCCCTGGGTTTGCTTTTCTCTGGCGAATCTACTGGGGAAGGGTCAAGAGGTGGTTGCACACATTTGTGGGGGAGGACTAGGTGTCCAGCTCTTCTTCACCTTCTCTGTCCTAGGTCTCGGGCACAAAAGTGAAAGCTCCACCACCAGCCAATTGCTGTCCTCCTCCAAAGCCTCCTGAACCAAGCTTCTCCCACTGTGCCCTCAGCTGACCCCATGATCCAGTCAGGGAAGCCCCAGCCTGTGGAGAGCAGCTCTGCTTCTGGATCCCCTCACTCCTGGGTTTGGAATGCTTGTTTTTGTGGTACTGAGGGTTGAAGCCAAACCTCCTGGATGGCTATGCTATGCACATAGGTTACATCCCAGGCCAGGAGTAGAGTTTTATATGAGAAAGGCATTTTTTAGTTTTGTTGTACTGCAACAGCAAACAGATTTGGAGGCAGATTTATTTAGTGTCCAATAGGCAATGACTAGGAAATTCTCAAAATTGCGGCTGGGAGCTGGGCGTGGTGGTGCATACCTGTGTTCCCAACACTCAGGAGGCTGAGACAGGAGAATCATTGTGAGTTCAAGGACAGCCTGGGCTTATGGTGAAACCCTGCCTCAAAAAAGACAAAAACAAACAAACAAACAAAAAAACCTCAAAAAAGATAGGGCTGGGGATATAGCTTAGTGGTACAGTACCTGCCTGTCAAGCACAAGGCCCTGAGTTCAATTGCTGCCACACACACACACACACACACACACACACACACACACACAGAGTCAGGCCTTGAAGGCCCAGTGAGAAAGGTTTCTATGGAGTTGCAAAGAGGCAGAGGAAGTTACAGAGGTAGAGTACTTGGTTATCTTTGATTAGTTCTTAAAATATGCATCACACTAACCAGTTATGCCTCACACTGACCAGCCATTTCTAGGAGACAGAAACAACCAGAGCTACAACAGGAACTATCACCTGGGTAACTGAAGTGTACTGGCTGGTGGGGCATTTTCTGCTACATTTCCCTCTTTTAGATTCCTAGAAAATCTTTGCTGGGAATATTACATGTGATCTTCTCAGACAAGACCCAACTAGAAGCCCTAGCCAAGGTCCCTCAGACTGAAACTTTTCTCTCTAAGTTGACTCTAGGAAGTGAAGGAGTTAATCTGATCTAGGGGAGCGTCCAGTGTGCCTTGGATGCTTGTCAAATCTTTGTCATTTGTAAGGGCCTTACTGGTTATTTTTTATTCTCTCCATAGAGCTAAGGCAAAAACCACACAACTAGCTGGGGTGTGGGGAAGCAAGGACTGGGGCAAGCAGCTTGACTTTTGAGTTCACAACTGGGGCATTTGAGAAGAAAGGCTGGCTGACAGAAGTCAATCAAAGGCAGAAGAAGGCATTCTTTAGGTCCAGGCAGGTATACAGCAGGTTATAGGTGGGATAAGACTAACATATATGGAGGGCAACTGTGGCAGCATTGACAGCTCAGAGATCTTGAACTGGATGATATTCTCCACTGGCTTTCTTCACAGACAGAAGAGGTACATTTCAGCAGTTTGACAACCTATGTGTTTTGTGGTTCTGAATTCCTAGGTGAGCTTCTTGTGGCATGGGGTACTGTCTGATCCAGGATAGAGTTTCACAATCAGAGGCAGTTGGTTGATGGCTCAATCTCAGGGGCCAGAGGACTGTGACAGAGCTGTGGATTTGGAAGGGACAGAGAAACAGGCTGTCTCAGAGCAGCCAAGGCTGTTGGTAGAGCCTCCTCAAATAGAAGAAGAGTTCCCATAACCTTGTGGCAATTAAGTCCAACAGAGCTGGCCTTTTTGTCCTGTCTCTGGATCTTCTTATGGGAGCAACCTGCAAGCAGAAGCAGCCATCTTTTAAATCTATACATGTAAACCAAGTGGCATCTGGAGGAGGTTGGATGTCTGTTTTCCATGACATCTGACAGCAGTGCGGGTCATTGTGAGGTGGCATGGTTGATGGCCAGGCTGAAGGCGAGTGTTGTCTCCTACCCCTGGGAGAATTTTCAGAATTTCAGAATTGTGATTATCTGTCTCAAGCTGACGCAGGCATCATCTTCCTCTCAGGGAAACTGCAGGGTTAAATGAGAGGGAGGCTGACTAGTTTGGTGACAGGATGTTATGTTTGGTGAGATGTCCTCTCAAGCTGAAAATCTGTGCCAGGCAGAAGGGACAAGAGGCAAGATCCCAGTTACCCCAGTAATGGTAACTTTTTTGAGGGAAGGTGCAGGGTATCAAACTCATGACCTTGTGCTTGCCAGGCAGGTGCTGTGCCACTGAGCTACATTCCCAGCTCAATAGTAACTTTTTGACAGAGGGAACTTTTGAAGGCAGAGAGTTCTGTTCCATTGTCTGCCAGAAAAGTCACAGATTTGCACCCAACTTTTGTAATGACTATGGGCTCTCAGGGTCCCAATTTGATAAAGCTAGATCTTTCCTATCAATCTAGGCCAAACATGGTGAGGAGAGGTGAGGTGGCCCTGGATAGTCAGGTTTGTGTCTCACAGATGAAGGGGGCATTTCTTTTTTGTGTCCATAGCCCTTAATAACTCATCACCAGAGAGTATGGTTGTCTATCAGAGTGGATTTTCTTACAGGTTCTCTTCTAGGTAACAGTGATTGATGGGCTTTTTCTCTGCCCTATTTGATGCCTTTGAGAAATGCTTGACTGGTTTTATGCTTCTAGACAGGGTGACCTTTGAGAAAGGCTATGGCAACTCATTTGTCAGGGCTGACAGTCCAGTTTTTCCTGTCAAAAGTGGACCTCAGAAAGAATTGTTGATAGGGCCAGGGGTTTAGCTCAGTGGTGTAAGTGCCTGCTTGGCAAATGTGAGGTTGTGAGTTCAATCCCTGGTAAAAAAAAAAAAAAAAAGAAAGAAAGAAAATTGTTGACAGTCATCTCAGGTGGGCATTAGATGACACCATCTGGCCAGGATAGGTGCATCTCAGTGGGGAGGGGTATTCTGTGGTGGAATGCAGGCAATGACTGTTCAAACTGGAACTGGTTCCATGGGTTGGAAGCAGATGAGTCAGGACCTGGGGGTGGGGGCAGGGTGAAACTTGTTAGCAATTGCAACAGCCAATGAGGGTACCATGGTGGAATTCTCAAGCAGAATGGGCCTCTGTTGTTGTTGCTGTTCTTTGAACAGTCTGGCTTCCTTTTTAACTCTGCAATCTCAGAAAAGCCCTTTTCCCCCCTCAGTCAGGGTCTATGGGTTTTGACTAATTAGTTCCCATGTCTGACTTCCTATGTGTTGTGTACCAATGAACAATGGCACAACAGACAAAAGGTAGGTACCTCTGGGAGAGAGAGAGAAAGAGAGAGAGAGAGAGAAAGAGAGAGAGAGAGAGAAAGAGAGAGAGAGAGAGAGAAAGAAAGAGAGAAACCATCATTCAGATGCCTACCTGGCCATACCCCTCTCAGAGACTTAGGGACAACTTAGCTAAGGAGGATGTGAGGAGGGGCTGGGGATTTAGCTCAGCAGCATAAGTGACTGCCTTGCAAGCCCAGGGTCATGAGTTCAATCCCCAGTACCAATTCAAAAAATAAAAATAAAAAGGAGGGTGTGAGGCCTCTGTTATGCCATGTGTCAATTGCCACGGAACCACGGGTGAGGGCCCAACCAGCCACTATGACAAGTGCTTCCCAGTCTTGGTGCACAGATGGAGCACCCTATTGCTTATACTGTCTGTCCATTCACTCACATGCATTCAGCAGGCACTCAGAGGTTAAACATTCCAACCCCCTTCCCTCAAGGGTGATCTTAACTAATGAGAGAAGTGATCAAGCTCTCTTTTTGCTCAAGCTGTGCAAAACTGACAGACTAACTGGGATTCCCCTGGGGGTCTTACCAGAATCAGGCAGGCAGGTAGGCACAAAGGCAGAAATCTTGAGGGAGCACCTTCCTGTTGGGACCTGGAATGTCCTTGCTTTGTCCATGAGGGCCATGATTTGTGACCAAAGAGGACAGCACAATCTTCCCAGCCAACACACCAGATGCAACAGCAAACAGAAACACCAAAATAACACCCAGGATTTGGAGTCAGATTTATTTAACATCCAACAGGCACTGACATGGGATTAATTATTCTTTAAAATGTCAGCCCCAAAGGCCCAGGGAGGGAGTTTTTTTATGGAGTTGAAAGGTAGGGAGGGGTAACATAGGTAGAGTACTTGGCTGTCTGTGATTGGTTTTTGCAACATGCATCATAGGGCCAGCTATGCATCACAGTGACCAGACATTTCTAGGAGACTGAAGCAACTGGAATTGCAATAGGACCTATTACCTGGGCAACTGAAGTAGACATACTGGAGTGGGGGAGCATTTTCTGCTACAGTATTTTTTTTTTTCTGGTACAGAGTCTTGCTATGTAGCCAAGGCTGCTCTCAAACTCAAGGTGATCCTCCTGCCTCAGCCTCCTGAGTGCTACAATTATACATATATATATCCCAACACTCATAGCCAAATGTAATCTTTTATCTGCATTTTATTTTTCATGGTACTGGGGATTGAACCCCAGAGTCTTTGCACTGAGCTACATCCCCAGCCTTTTTATTTTTAGTTTGAGACAGGGTTTTGCCAAGTCACTAAATTGCCCCAGCTGGACTTGAATTTGTGATCTTCTTGTCTCAGCCTCCCAAAATGCTGGGATTACAGGTGTGAGCCATCACAGCTGTCTAACCAGGATTCATAATTATAAATAACCAGAAGCTAGTACAGCCTAATTTAAATATAAAGGAGCTCTAGCTTTCCACTGGGGGAGGGCGGGGTGGGCTCCCCAGCCTGGATGCATCTGCTAAACTCCTGTCTGAACTTGGCAGTGGTACAGGAGCCTCCAGAACCCACACAGTCCTAAAGGAGTGGGCAGTAAATGGCATTGAAGTCCTGAGGCTGGGCAAGAGGAGTGACAGGTGTCCTCTGGGGTGGTCACACAGCCTCTTCTGTAAGCGAAGTCCTTAGCTTGGTGTCTGTTTGCTGCTGTCATGACTCTCATTATTGGCAAGGAAATTCTGGTCTGATTTTGTTTTTTTTTCAAACTCATGACCTTGCGCTTTCCAGGCAAGTGCTTGTGCCATTGAGCTAAATCCCCAGCCCACTTTTTTTTTTTTTTTTTTTTTAAGGCAGAGTATATGGTTCAAGCTGGCCTCAAACTCACTATGTGGCCCAGGTTGGCCTTGAACGCACAGTGATCCTCTTGCCCCAGCCTCTTTGCTGGGATTACAGGTGTGTGCCACCACAACAGGCTTTCCTGGTCTGACTTTTTATCCCAAGCAACTAGTTTTGCCAGGACTGTCACAGGCAGGGTTCCCCTCCTGCCCAGGGTTTATCAAGTCTGTCAGGGTGCTCCTCAGGCAGACACCTGCTCAGTTTCCTCCTTCCCGCTCTCTTTGAGGACTACCTGGAGCCTGGGTGTTGCTGTTTGGACACCCTCTGCTCAAGTAAGTGAGAACCAGACATGGTGGCATACACCTACAATGCCAGCAGCTTGTGTCCCAGCACTCAGGGAGGCTGAGGCAGGAGGACTACAAGTCTGACTGACAACTTAAGTGACTTAGTGAAACTCTGTCTCAAAATAAAAAATACAAAAAAGGCTGGGGATGTTGCTCAGTGCAAAAAGGTGCTGCATTCAGTCCCCAGAACCCCCCAAAAAGAACAAGGGTTAAGAAAATAGATAACCTGGTATTCAGAAGCAGAGAAAATGGTTTAATGAATCCCATATATCTGTCACTCACTTCAGCAACTGTATCCTACCATTTTGTACATTCCCCTCCCACTACACGGTCATTGAGATAAACCCAGATACCACACCATTTCACCCAGAAAGTCAGTGTTTAGTTCTTACAATGTACTTTTTTTTTTTTTTTTGGTACTGGGGATCGAACTCATGATACCGCAACACTTTTTGAACATGTATATAATGTGTACTTGTTTTTTTTTTTTTGTTTGAGA
>PVLA01006231.1:89588-128486 GCA_004027455.1 Hydrochoerus hydrochaeris | reverse complement strand
GTTGCTCTTGGCATCATCATGAAGCTTCTGGATTGTCATTTCATGCTGCTTTGTTATTTTTAAAAGTTCTATCCTTTCCTGATCACTAACTGTGATCCTGTCCTCAAGGTCCAAAATCCTATCCTCAGCTTCCTTTAGGTGGTTTTGCATGCTTTCAGTAGAATTTTTTGTTTCTTGGATGTCTCTTTGAGTTTGTTTCATGAATTCTGCTTGTTTTCTATATTGTTCATTCAAAGTTTCAGTCATGTACTTTTCATGTTCATGTACTTTTTTCTCTAGTTCTTCTTTAGCTGTATTCAACAACTCCTTTACTAAAGTTGTTATTTCTATCTTTACATGGGAGAGTACTTCTAATTTGATTTCCTCTATAGCCTGATGAAGTTGGTTTTTTATTTCACTCGCTATCTTTTCAGAGATTCCCGGTGTGTTACTTTTGGGGTCCTCTATTTCAATGTCTCCTATACTTGCTTCTGGTGAACTATATGTTTGAGATTGCATTTTGCTTTTTTGTTTTGTCATTTTAACTCTGCCTGGTGTTTTCTATATGTAGGAGGGGATCACACACACTATTTTCAGACACAACAAAGTTGTACAGTGAGTTTTAGGGGTTTTACTACTAGCCCTATTTATCCCCTGTACACCTCTATTTTAGGGGTATACTCACCACACTGATACAGTCAATCTGGCGTAGTCCAAAGTTTGCCACCTGGGAGCAAAGTTCCAAATTTTCTCACACTAACTGGATCCCGCTGAGATCTTCTGATGTTCCAGGTGGGAAGGTGGGCCCAGCTGAAGCAGTCCAGGGCAGTTTTCAGTCTTGGGCGGGCCTCCTCCATGTTCCCTGTGGCAGGGCGGGCCCACGGTGGAGTTTCTAGGCAGCCTATGCCTGATGCAGGCTTCCGCTAAGTTCCCAGTGGCAGGGCAGGCCCACGGTGGAGTTTCTAGGCAGCCTATGCCTGATGCAGGCTTCCGCTAAGTTCCCAGTGGCAGGGCAGGCCCACGGTGGAGTTTCTAGGCAGCCTACCCCTGATGCAGGCTTCCGCTAAGTTCCCAGTGGCAGGGCAGGCCCACGGTGGAGTTTCTAGGCAGCCTACCCCTGATGCAGGCTTCTGCTAAGTTCCTGCTGGCAGGGCGGACCCACGGGGGAGGATCCAGGCAGCTTACCCCTGATTTTTATTTATTTTTTATTTTTTAATCTGCATGTTATTTTATTTGGTGCATATATATTTGTGTATATGCACACAGTACCCCTAAAGAGAATATGGAAGGAGTATGGTATGATTTCAATTATTGTATTATATTTCTTTATAATAGTGTTTTTCATGTAATATACTTATGTGTGTGGCAAGTCAATATGATTTTAAATCCTATGAAATCACTGCTTTCTTATCTACATTAATTCTATATGTTGTATTTTTTAATGATCAGTGCTAGAACTTAATGTTCCATCAGGACATTGCTGGCACATACCAGTCATATAGCACATTCTTTTTATTAGTAAATGATGTTTATAGTCTTTGTGGACTGGTAGATGTATCTAATACATCTTATTTCCTTTCTATTCCTTTTCCCTCTTTGCCATCCCTCATCTCTCCATCTTGTCCCCTTTGAGAAAGATCTGTTTTCTACCTCTGATTATCTATGTTTATTTTACTCTCTATTTGTACTTTGGGGTTCTCATATAAGAGAAGTCATGTGAGTTTTAAACTCATGTGTCTGATTCATTTTACTTAACAGAGATGGTGCAACTTTTAGAGACATGTGCCCAAAGCACAATCCAAAATCCACTTATTTTATAAAAGTGCCAAAGCTGCATTTAAAGCTGAATACTGAGGTTTTAGTTTAGAAAAAACAACTCATACATTAACAACTTTTTTCATAAAAGAAAAACAATACGTGTGCCAGAGGTTCACTATCTTTGACTTAACCTTATGGTCTCAAGGTGACATGTGTGCTATAGAACAAATGCTAAGTGAAGAACCACGGAATCATGTTGAAATCCCAGTTCTTACACTAACTAGTAGGGAATTCATGTTGCTCCTTGTTTACTCTTTAATTCATGTTGCTCCTCAGTTTACTCTTTAACAACAAAGAAATTTTCAGGACTGTACATAGTTCAACATCTCTTGTACTCTTAAGATTCCCAGCTTTGCTCATCTTTTGGCTTTTGAATCTGAATAAGAAATTCAAAATAAAGACTTTATTTTTGAATGTTACTAATTTCAGTGTTCATATTGTTTTACTTTCAAATGTTGCAAGGATGGGACTGATGAGTGAAAGAGAAGCTATTTATCATGTTTGTTTTAATGACCTCAGACAGAAAATAGATGTGTATTTTCATTCTACAAACACACCCTGGCTTAAATGTGGTAACTCTGTGTTATGTCATTGTTAGCATAAATTGGTCAACAATAGCAGACTCCAGATGATTTGAAAAATATTGTCTATTTGAATTAAATGGTGATTCAAAATAGTAAAAGCAAAAGATGACTAGTATCTAGTCATTTATCCCACAGAAAGTATACTGTCTTGTTTGATTGTATCTGTTAAATTTGTGTTTTTGCCTGATACAAGATGGTCAAGCAACAACAATTGTGTCTTCCACTGGCTCTTCTGTATCGGGAGTCATTTGCTAAAGAACTAGGAAAGTATCTCACTGAACTAGAGTAAAAGAATGGAAAATAACTTATCATAAAGACTTGTTCCTACAGATTAAAAAGTGAATTTTCCAGAAAACAAGGCATACACACTAACAATCACACACACCGTAAAGTTAGAAGTTAAAAGAGAAGCCTTCCCAGTAAATCTGGATGTCTTTACTGTTTCAGGGGTCAGACACAGAAAGGGCGTAGGAAATATGCCTATCTTTTCACCACCACGAATTTTTTTCTTTTTTGCATTCAATATGCACTGGGGACGTTCAGTTTTTTTTTTTTTTCATGAAAGAATGAATTAAGGGCTGGGGATTTAGCTCAGTGGCATAAGCACCTGCCTTGCAAGCACATGGTCGTGAGTTCGAGCCCTGGTACTGATAAAAAAAAAAAGAAAGAAAGACTGAGTTAAAACAGTGGCAATGCACTTAGTATTTAACCTTTAGGTGCTTAATAAGATTTAGATACACTCACAAGAAGTTTATATACTTTAGTCTTTTCAAAGAGAGTTTTAGATTGTTGATCTTTACTGCTGTTTTAGCTATTTTGGTTCTGCCTGCTTTTATGTTTTCTTTGTAATTAATTTTTTATTTTTTATTAATTTTAATAATTATTTTTATTTTTATTAATTTTAATAATTAATTAATTTTTTATTTTTATTAATTTATTTTTGGACATTTTCTCTGGGTTTGCTTGGTTACTTCTTTTCTAGATTTCTGTTTAAATTCAAAGCTTAGTTCCTATTTTTAGTCTGTTATCTTACATATGTGTTTAAGGCCACCTATTTTCTTTTGTGCTCTTCTTTGAAAATATTCCACCAATTTTTTTAATGTAGTGCTCTTTCTTATGTTCATTTCTATGTGTTAGTTTCACTTTTTAAAAACTTCTTTTTGTTTTTTTGTTTCAGACAGGGTCTTACTATGTTCAGATTGACCTTGAACTCCCTATGCAGCCCAGGCTTGTCTCGAACTCATGACAACTCTCCTGCCTCAACCTCCCAAGTGCTAGAATTACAGGCTTGTACCACCACACCTGGCTTTAGTTGATGTTTTGATTTATATCTTGCTCTAGGTTTGCTTGAAAATAGTGCCCAAGTTAAAAGCTTGAGCCATTTACTTGGAACTGTGATCCAAGGTATCAGGTATAAGTGTTGTGAGAGAAAATAGGAAAGAAAGAAGTGCTAGAACCAGGGGGCATGATCAGGCTGGTCCAAGGGTCCTTAACTCATGGAACCTCTTAAGGAAATTTTTGAAAACTTTTTAGGTATGCCTTAGAGCTGTCCAGGTAGAGATAAGATAGAGATACACTTATCTACCACCTTTCAATTTGCAGTGAGTCAATAATATTGCAGAAATAAGTTGTGTGTCTTGCTACTGCACCAGAGGAGTCTCAGGAAATGGAAGAATTGAATGTGATGTCTGGCTGTGGGGCTCTCAGGTGCATATGTGCTAATACACGCAGAGCCCATGTGTATCTGTGGATGTGAAAGGACGTTTGAGTGAACTCTGGGTGTACAGAGTGAGTGCGTCCACTCCTCAGTAAGGAGCCACCTCACCTGGTCTCCTCACTCTGAGTGCCTGATGTTTTCCGTAACTTCCAAGCTAATGGTCTATGACCACTGAAGAGTTAGGATTAAATAAATTTCTCTATTACAGAAGACACTAAAACACATTATTTTTCATCTCCTATGCCTCTTTCTTTCTCTTTCCCTGCATAATTTTTCTCTTAGCAACTAAAGGCTTTAGGGACAAACTGTACTTGCACTAGGTATAATAATAAATGTTTAATAGGTAGAAAAAGTTGGGACAAATCATTCAAATCATACCTGCCCATTATCATGAAGATTCTTCTAGAGATTATGTTTACCTGACAGAGTGATGCTATTCCCTTGGAAGAAAGACTTACATGATGTGAAATATTTGTGTGTACTTCTTTTTTTTTTTTTTTGGTGGGGAGAAAGGGGTGCATTTGTTCTGGCTAAAAAGTCAGATTCTAACACGCCACACTGTAGCTAACATCCCCGCATAGCTGGCCAACAAACTATCATAATCCTTGTACCTTTCATTCTCAGCCATAAGAAACCATGAAAATTATTTGCATTTTCTACCCAGAAGTTAAACACATGGGCTGCCCTTAGTGACAGTGCATTTGCAATATTATTTTCTTTTCCTCTAAAATTGGTTTTTAGAATCCTTAAGTAGCTATAATTTTAGCTTGGAAGAAAATATTTGTTCTACAAATTGTTAGAGCCTGTATTAAGAGATAATTGCTTTTAATAGAATAGTGAAGACATTTTAGTGTAAAGAACACTTCACAAAGGGAGAACTAAAACAATTATCTGGTTACTCCTGGCAAAATAACCCCCCTTTTTGTTAATATCTGGCTAATTTGAAATGTTTTTGCCTTATGGTCTCCAAATAATTTCTTTACTCCTCCACTGGATTTTCTGAATGTGAATGTACTACCTAAACCACCTTTGTATAAATATTAAAAAATCTACCCTCTTAGGAAACATTCAATTTGACATGTATTTTGCTAAACATGAGTTACTTCAAATGGTGTGTTGTAAAATTGTAATACAGTTTTCTGAGTTAGGGTAAAAAAACCAGTTTATTCTGTAAGTAGTACTCACGACTTTCTACCACCAAATCTGGTGCAAATTGTCTTGTCTTACCATTGGTCTCCTTTCCCTGTCTCTTCCTGTGCCTCTTCTCTACTTTGTCTTACTAAACAACTGAGTCGCAGCGCCACTGAGGGGCAGAGCAAAGGAGGAAGCTCGACCTGTGTGCAGATCTTGATTTCTGAGTACCATTCTCCACTGAGAGGCAGGCTGATTTGAACGTAAGAGCAAGGAAACAATAAGATGATGCTGGGACATCTTGGACCATAAAGTATGTAAGTACTTGGGGAACTATAGGATCATAACAAAAGGATGCAGGATCCAGCTGGAAGTTGCTGTCACTGACCAGATTAGGAATAACTAGAGGATCAGAACAAAGATAACAATCAATGCAAATCATGAACTAAAACTACAAAGCGTGAGCTGATGCTGATATAAACAAACAAATTGAAAATAGGATGAGAAGTGAGACCTTCCTATAGTTCAAAAGGACTCCCTCACAATATCGTTTTGTGAGTATGAAGGGAAACAACATCGTTTCTACAATATTCCTGATGGGTAATCTGAAGCTCTCCATAAGGAGAAAACTTAGAAAAATCCTACTTGCAAGTCTTTTATAAAATAACTGGTTTGTGATTTTCAAAAATGTGAAGATCATAAAAGTCAAGCACAGACTGAGGAACATTTCAAGAGAAAAAGACATTAAAAACAAGACAAGAGAGTGCAGTGTGGTATCTTAATGGAAAAGATATTGTTAAGACTATTGGCAAAGCACAAATATGGTGGGAAGATGAGGTGAGCAGAATGTGTCTCTTAGTTCATGATTTGAATAGTTATGTTGTGATTATCTAGTGAAATAAAAGTATCGCTAAAGGTATCAGTGCATCTGATCAGCAATGTTTTCTTAATTTTTCATAATTATATGCAATTTTTCTTCAAGATTAAAGAATATTAGGAGAGTGACATTGTTCGTGGATCATTGTTAGGTATGGCCAATTACTGTAGGAGAACAAACACCGGTTTTCTAAAGTTCACTTGTTCTTTTCTTTTCACCTTGAGCTTTGATTCTGCTTCCCAAATATTATTTTATCATGTAAAACAGCATCCTTGGGAGATTTCTTCTATACCTGATTAGCAGTTAATACTGTTCAAATCAAATTATTACCAGCTAACTGAAATACATCAAATAGGCTTTCGAAGGTCATATGGATATTTTCCTTTCAGTTTTTTGCCTATTAAATTACAAAGAAAAACTTTCTGTGAGGCCCCCATGCTTCATGTAATTTTAAGAAGTCCTTCTGCACTAACCTGCAACTCATGCTGTAAGGCACTTTTTATAGTTCAGAATTCCTGAATTCTAACTATTTACCGCCAGTCATCTATGTGGTGCTGACATGAGCATGGACGTGTTGGCAGGTGCACATCTTGATCTGCTTGTTTTCCTATAAGAAAAGTTAAAAGCATAACAGTGATGAAATTTGAGGTCAATATTTTTTTTTGAGGTGTTAGGAGATTTGCTGTAAATTTTTTCATTATTTAAAGAGAAAAAAAGCATGTAAAGGGTAGAGATAATAAAGAATTTAAAAAAAGATAAACAACAAGAAATCACTAGTTGATAAATTGCATATTGTCCTCTTAGAAATAGTTGTTCAAGTTACAAAATTAAAGCATACAAAGTAGATATTTAAATAGTAAACAGCTACCCCTGCATGAGTCTCTGCATGTATTTCTATCCTTTCTGTATTAGAGGGAAAAACAAAACTTAGCAAGACAAAACAAAACAAATTCCTATAAAAACATGAAAACAAAAAGTCATATAAAACCACAGTACAAGGTGATCTACACTGATTATTGTGTTGTTTCTCATTTATCTTCAATAGAATTGTCTATATCATCAGGCATAATTGAATATAGCAGTACATAACAATATTAGTAAAAATAAAACATTGTAGATAATATAAAACTTCAAAGGCATGTAATAATCAAACCAGAGTGGATAGTCTAGTGAATCTTGTCATCTTAAGTGCAGTTGCCTATACTCTCAGACTTGATACCATCAATCATAACAGCTTTGAATAAAATCTATCAATACAAAACAGCGATCTAACAAACCAGATTCAATTACTATCAGTCATGGTAAAACAGTGTAGGTTTTACAGAACTTTAGATTAAGTTAATAGGAAACTAAGGATGATTACTGTACTATATCCTGTTATTTTCGGCATAACTGTCTGTACCCTCAAATCTAGTACAAGTAGAATGACTGGAACAGAATACAATACATCTAAGCAGAGTAGTGTGAGTAATGTGTGTTTTAAATCCTGGTACGCTATTAACAATATAGTGTATCAAGGCCATCTATGTTAGAGAGTCTAGCCATCCTTTTCTGCCTCATTTCTGCTATGCTATTTTCTGCCTTTGTCTACTTTTCTCCTTCATTCTACTGCCTGCCCTGCTCATTGAGACCTTTCTGACACTGTTCCTAAAATCCTGGTACTTTTTCTCTCTCTCTAGAATGTCCTGCAGTATTCTCTTTAGGAATGGATTGGTGGTCACAAACTCCTCCAGTTCCTCTTTGTCATGGAAGCATCTTGTTTCTCCATTAATTTCTAGTGACAGTTTTGCAGGGTACATCAATCGGGGCTGGAGGTTATTTTCTTTCAGGGCTTGGAATACTTTGCTCCAAGCTCTTCTTGTTCTAATGGTCTGTGTCGAGAAGTCAGCCATGATCCTGATGGGCTTACCTTTATAGGTAATATGTTTCTTTTCTCTGACAGCTTTTAATATTCTGTTTTTATATTGATTTTCTGGTATCTTGATTATTATATGCCTGGGTGTGGATCTGTTTTGGTTGTAGGTGGTTGGAGTTCTGTATGCTTCAAATAACCAAATGTCATTTTCTTTTCCCATGCTTGGGAAGTTTTCCTTAATTATTTCCATGAATAGCCTTTGTAATTCTCCTGTTTGTATTCCTGCTTCTTCATTCACATTTCTTATTCTTAAATTGTAGATTCTCTTGTCATCTTCTAGCCTTTATATTGTTACTGCCTGCTTCCTTGTTATTTGTAAGAGATCTTTCCTTTCATGATGCAAACTTGTCTTCAAGTTTTGATAGTCTATCCTTAGTTTCTTTTAGGGAGTTTCTCCAGCTTTCAGTGGAGTTTTTAATTTCCTGGTAGTCTCTTTGAATCTGCTTCATGTATTCTATATTTTTTTTATATTCTTTATCAAATATTTCTCTCCTTTTTTGTGTTCCTCCCTTCTTCCATCTGTATCTTCCTGAGAGATGCTTAGCATTTCTTTTATTACTCTATTCATATCTTGCTTTACCTGATTTAATATTTCAGTTTTGAGCTCATCTACAATGTCCCAAAGATATCTCTTAATGTCTATTGAAGCCATGTCTGATGTTGCATGTTTGCTGCCCTCAGTCTCCCTTGTTTTCCCTCTCCTGGATCAGTGCTCTCAGGGTTCTGGGCTGGGGGCCTTCTCTTGCCTCTCTCTCCTGTCATGGTCCCAGCTTCCTCCACACAGGTTACACTGCAGGTCCCAGCCCCTTTCCTGTTGGCCATGGTTCCTCTGAAACATGCTGGCAAGGCACCTCCACCTTCTTCTGCCTGCTCTTGTCACTAAGGTTTGGGGCTGCGTATGCTGGCCCCTCCCCACTGGGCCAGCTAAACTTCAGGGTCCTTCACCCGGTTAGTGTGTGCTAGGCACAGGGAATTGATTGGGGATGGCTCATTGTTCCCAGCCAGGGATGACCCAGTCCAAGCAGATCCCACAAATCTGCTCTGGGGAGGGAGCAACCAACTGAAGTCACTGTCACTCCCAATTCAGGCTCCTCATGCCCGATTCCAACATGTCGCCCATTAGGTCATGCCCTTCCGGTGGTGGAGGGGTCTCATTCGCAGCACTGACCATGGATTAATGAAGTTCCCTTCACCGGTTCCACTCTCCTTTGGGCTCACCAACCCCTGACTTCAGCGCTGCTGTGGTTCCTGTGAGTGGTGGCGGGAATGAGTTTGGGCGGCTCTGCCAGCTGGTGCAGATGCAAGCTGGTGCAAATTCAGGCCGGTGCAAACTTGGTTGGTTGCAGTGAAAAGTGCTGTGTCCTGTAATCTTTAGCTGTTCCAGTTGTAGTCTCAATGTGTTTGGTGAGCTTTTTTATGCTTTAATTTCTTCCTGTGTCAAGAGGATCCATCTCCCTCTGTCTGGATCTCTCCAGGATGTTTTATTCTGGCATATGAGTTGTTTCTCCTGGGAGGCTTTGTATTTTGTTGCTCACTGATCAGCCATCTTTAGTTCCTTCTGAAGTCAATATTATTTGAAAATCTTCCATGAGCAAAGGAAGAAGGGCATCACAAGTTGCAGAGATAAAAGTACTTAAGTCATGATCTTCCTGAAAAGATGATAGCTGAAGGAATTTTGTTAAGTTTTTATTCATCATCGTATCTGAAAGCATATGTATAGGAAATCACTGTTCTCTCTCTCTCTCTCTCTCTGTGTGTGTGTGTGTGTGTGTACTGAACTACATCCCCTGCCCTTTTTGTTTTTATTTTGAGATAAGTAAGTTGAACAAGCTGGGTTTGAAATTTTTTTTTCTGTACCAGAGCTTGAACTCATGACTTCATGCTTGTCAGGCAGGCACTTATGCCACTGAGCTACATTCCTGGCCCCAACAAGCTGGTTAGAACTCTCTATCCACCTGCCTCAGTCTTCCAGAATGTTGGAATCACATATATGTGCAACCACAACTGGGTGGTTGTCCTTCGTTAGCCCACCATATTCATATGCTGATTTGTTATGAGTCGATAAGCATAGCTTATTTATATGTGCAAATCATTTTCCAATTTTTGGCCAGAATTATGTAGAAGTATTATCATGAAAATTAACAACCACAACAAAACTTCCAAAAATAACAAGTGATACTGATTTGCAGAACAAATTAACAATGTATATATTTCTAATACACATTAGCTTACCTGCAAATTACTAGGTTCTTAGTTTCTTTGTGAAATGTCCAAACATTCCCTAATTTATTTTATCATATTTTTAATACCGATTAAATATAAGAAAATATATGACTACATAGAATGTCTGTTCATTTCCTACAAGATGGATGTTTCCAGTTACTATGCAAAACATCCATGTGCATTTTACCTGTTTGTTTTCAAGTTACTTGAAATGTAAATTAGTTTGATGAAATAGGTAAGTTTGTAAAAAATTCATAATTCTTGTAGTCAAAATTAAGCTTCTATAATAATTGGTTGAAAATTATAAAATAATTGTTGGAGAATAACTATCTGTTTTTCTCATTCTGTCATAAAAGCCTGAGAAGTCAGGTGCTTTGGGAGAGCAGTGTTTACTATTCATCTTTCTTTTTGGTCTTAGTTTGAGGAAGAACACAATGTTCTTGAAAAGCATGGCTGCTTTATTTGAGTAGAATGGGGATTCCAATTTGTATATATGTTGTTGGAAGATTTCCAATTTCTGATTTCCATGCACTACTGCTCTCTCCATTTTTCTGATAACCATTATTCTGTTCTCTTCTTCGTTGAGATCAACATTTTTAGATCCCCTGTATGAGTGCTATCATGCAGTGTTTGTCTCTCTCCCTAGTTTGTTTAACAAAATATCCTACAGGCTCACCCAATTTTTAATTACAAAATTTAAAAACCTTTGTTTTCCTATACCTCCACCCACATTCCCACATCCCTGTGGTGCTGATCACAGGATTCCTAAGGATTTTTTAAAAAAATTTTATTTAAAGAGAAAAAAAAGCAAAACAGAAAAAGGGGTAGAAACAATACAGAATCTCAGAAAAAAAAGAAGTAAGAAATCACTAGTTGATAAATTACATATTGTCTTCTTAGACCTAGTTAAAGTTACAAAATTAAAGAATACAAAGTGTACATTCAAACAGTGAGACTGCAAAGAAGTTCAATGATCCAGTAACAACTTTGCAACATGGTTTTCAATCCTACACACTTAAACATGCATGCAGCCATATCCTCTAGAGCACTTTCTTTTCTTCTTTTTACTTTTTAAGTGCATTATCTGCTTAGTTATATCCTGTTTCAGGTTGCTCAGCACCTTACTGACTTGTTTTGTTGTTGTTATATATGTTTAATCACCTTATATAATTCCGCTGAATTGTTTTTGAATTTTTCCTCATCCATGATCCATGGATTAGCTTTGGTGGAGTTGGGAGATTTTTAGATGTATTTTGTTACTTTTTAATCTACTTTTTTTTTTGAAGGTAGCAAAACACAGCAGAACAAACCCATGCCACCACACTGCAATAAAATACCAAGGAACAGCAGAGCAGGTCACCAGGACACAAGCAATGGGCTCAATAGTACAGCCCATTTTGTTCACTTTAGCTGTTCTTTGAATCAAGTAGAAGAAAATAGAAGGAAATATATAACGTTTAAAAATAGAATTTTGAATAAAGTAATACCATTAATCAAAACTGAGCAAAACAGTGATAAAAATATTTGCCTTCCAAGAGATGGTAGAAGGAAATCCCCCTTACTTGCCACGCTGTATATATTCATCCTCCAAAAAGATACTCAGACCAACGGTGCCTACTTGCTAATGGGGTAGGGGGGATTGATCAATGTCTGATTCTTAGCCCGTGCACCAGCAGGGCCCCAGCTGCTTACCAGGGCAGCCAGTAGGCCGCCTGTTTTCCCAGCACCCAAAGTTCCAACATGATGCAGAGCTTAGGAGTAGCTGATAGTTCTCGCCCTGGTGTGCCAGTGGTTTGCCAGGCCACCAGCTGCTCACCAGGGCGGTGAGTAGGGTGCCTGTTCTCCAGCACCCAAAGTTCCAACATGATGTAGAGTTCAGGAATCGCTGATCTCCTAGGGATTTTTGAGACAATTGACTAGTAAAATTTATTCTCTTAGACTAAGGAAACAAGGGGACTGGAAAGATAGATTCAGGTGAAGAAAGATGAGGGTATTGATGAAGTCACACAAAATCCCTGTTTTTATGTGAGTTTGGTAGGACAATAGCACAAGACAAATTTGTCCTTATATTAGGGTTGAGCAGTGACAGCTGCCAAAGTTTGCAACATAATCTAAGTTGCTTTGAACATTCTCATGGTGGAAATGAAGATTCATAACGACTTTCACCTGCTCAGCACTGCCAGGTTCTGGGTAGGAGACCAAGGATTTGGTGATGCCCAGTCAGGCATGGTTCCTATCCTCACAGAGCTTGTAGTCTGGTAGTGGAAACAAAGTAAATAAACAAAAACCAACACAGCCAAAATGGGTACATTATGGTAAACGTTATAAAAATTGACAGAAACAGTGAGAAATGATAGAAGTAGATATAGCTTGGGAGAAATAAAAAGCAAAGTCGACGAATATTTAAGAATGTGCTGTGCAAGCAATGTTGAAGAAGCATTCGTGCACTGTGGGCACTTGGCTGACTCCAGGAGGCCGGGACTAGGTTCACTGAAGGGCACAGGGCTTAGAGTGGAGAGGGGTCTGCGGTGGTAAAGGCGAACTCTGGCCTCTTTGTACTTTAATGAAAGAGTAGAAAATCCTTTGATGAAATGGTTCTTATTCTATGTAAATATTTAAAAATGTACAAGCAGTTTCTGTTCCTCAAAACTCTCCATCAGCCTTTAAAAAATTTTATTTTTGCCATTCCAAGTGTCCAATGATCAGGCTCTTAAATAATTGCTTAGTTTCCACTGCCTCTTTATTTCCCTCTCCCTCCTCCCTCTCCCTCTCCATCCTCCCTCTCCCTCCTCCCTCCCCTTCCTCCCTCTCCCTCCTCCCTCCTCTTTCTCCCTCTCTTTTCAGGAAAAATAGAAGTTAAATACTTCCCCAGGGATGCCAAATTCTTTTCCTCTCTCTTCATTTCTTCACAGGACTATGGTCTTATCATCTTTTAGGACTCCATTAAATATCACATGCTCTGGGAATCTCTTCCTAATTGTACTATGCAAAGCAGGGTGTCTTGTAGCTTTACTTTTTACTATAGTTTCTCATTTATGCTATAATGATTTATAATTTTTTTAATGTCATGCACATCACTTGCTTTTCTTTCATTAATTTCCTGCAGTAGAACACACAGTGGGGCAGGCAGGGCCCATCTTGTTCACAGGCAGTGTGGATCATGCAGTGTGAAGCAGCCAATAAGAGCTAAACATAGGAAAGCAGCCAGAGGCAGTGCAGTCATGGTTTCTGTTTTTAAAATGAAAATATGCTAGCACTATCATGCTATCATATTAACATATCATATTAATATGAGCAAACATAATATTCATAGGGAAGTTAGATTATTAAGTCAAAAGCATTTTTTATTTTTATAGCAGAATGAACTTTACAAGTCGCATTTTGACGAGCTTTGGATAGCGCACTGATCTTTTCATCTGAGCAAGAGTTTATATAGTGCACTTGTTAGACTGTGGGTTTAGAAGTTTTTCAAAGATCTGCCTATTTACTTGGGAGCTTTTGATTTAGTGAGAAGTGTATTTGATAACAATGAAATAAGGCAACAATCATCAGTACTAGTAAGCACTGTTCAAAGAAGCCGAAATAGGCTTTTACATGAGGGGATATTTAGATAACCAAAACCCACACCGCCTGAATCATTTATTTTCAATATCTCAACAGCTCCATAATGAAATCTAATTGACATGAATTGTTTATGTCATGATAAAATTTTGTGTTTGTGAATGACATCACTGAAAATGTTTCAAGGTATATTTTTCTTTTAGGAATACATAGTATGCTTATTAGATCATCTCACATAAAGTTACTTCCTATTAAAAAACCCCTGCTTTTAACTTTCCTCTCCTTTTGAATTGCATTTGAAGGTCCTTGAGATATATTAGTATTCCTGCTTGCTTGGCTCTGAAGGAAGCCCAGAAATGCCTGCAGAGAGAGAATGACTGCTTTTAAAATTTTATGGTCAGTATAAAGGCAACCAGATAATCAAAATTTTGTTCCATAAGCCTTTTCTATAGCTTAAGGAATAATGAATATTATTATGAATAATCAGAATTATCTAATCATGTAACCCAGTTTCTCCATAGGAGAGTTTTATTTTAATGCCATCATCACTCAGTCTTATATGCTTTGCAACTGACACTCTTTTTCAGTGCCAACCAAATCATGTTCAGAGTATTTAAATAAAATGTGACCTCTTAACACAACAATATCCATGCTAGGTAAGATAGATAGATCTATCTATCTATCTTTTATTTATTTATTTATTTATTTATTTATTTATTTATTTATTTATGCCATAGAAAAGAAATGATAAGAAATACATGGATGAGTGGAAGAAAAGTTGTTTATAGATCTGAATAACTTTTTGAGGTTAATTATAAGATCCTTGCACTTTGATTTTACCCCAAATGAGAGTGTCAGCTGTACCATGGACTCCACTGTGTCTCCCTTACAGTGTGATTGCACTGAACATACACATGGAGGGAGTCAGAATTCAGTGGGGCGTTAGTAGTTTGCAGATGTGCACCCCCTGCTGCAGAGTTGGATGGATAGTTTGATGGTCAAAACTCTCTACAAAAAATGTCCACTCCAGGTGGCCTTGAAACCAGAGATCCTTGGTCCACTCTGAGAAATCTTACAGTTGCTGTCATTTTTGGAACAAGAAAATCAGTCTCCAGTCTTTTTGTGATATGATAAGGGATTCCTAGCAGCTGGATATAGTATAACGGAAAGCTGCTATCAAAGAACTTTCTGGGTTTTGTTTCAGATCCCTTTCCTCCAGAATAAAAAGCAAGACTGCAGTTTCCTGTACCTTGTGAAGAATATGGTTACCCATTGGCTTTGGGAGTCCTGATTCAAAGTCTTAGCTTAGAAAACTTAATCTCTGAGAAGATTATAAAATCCTCTTATCTAATATAAAGTAACTAGTGTTGTCAAATGTCATGAAAAACCATGTGTGTTGAAATTGAGATAGCTCTTTAAAGATATTCTGATTATAAAACTTAAAGTTGTCAGTAAATATCAAGGCAGGAATGGATTTTTTTGTTTTTATTTTCTTTATGTCTGTCTCTGGTTGGTGCCCCATTCTCATGGTGCCCTTAAAGCCTGCTAACAATGTAAGCTGGGCACGCCCTGATCAGCCATTCCATTGTTCTGACAGTCTACCTGCGTATTCACTGGGCATACAGGAGCTTTGTGTATGCCTGCACACTCACAGGACACCAAGGGAGGGAAAGTCACAAGGACGGATTCCAGATCAGTGCCCGTCATCCTTACTGGGGTGAAGTGCAAGACAGGAGCTTAGTAAAGCCAATCTGGAGGCCCAAGCTCCTCATTTGCCCAGTTTTGTCAAAGAGTAAAATAATGAAGGGAAGAACAGGAACATGTATTATCACCGTTTTCTTTATCTTTCCCTTTGAGAAACTTTAGTTCCAGTATTTAATATCAGAAATGATTGGGGAAAGTGAAGACTGTGAGCATAAAAGGCACTGACAAAAGAAATAGTTTGGAAGATTACTTCATTTATTTTGGACAGCTTTCAGCATTCAAAAAAAATTATAATCCCATTTTCATATAGGACTGAATTTAGTTTGTTTTATGATTAAATTTTAATAGAAATATTTTCCTTTTATTCCTTAAATGCAAAGGCATGTATTTACAGTTTGTTAAATTTTTGAATATAAGCAAAGTGTTAAGTGAAGTGTTGAAACTAAATGCACATCTGATTTTCAGTTCTCATTTATAGCCTGTCCCATTGAAGTGCAGACAATTTTCTACACTCATTGCAACAGAAAGGGCAGAAATGGTCTATTCTGGCAATATTGGTTAGAAAGTTGGAGTTTTAAAGAAAGGAAGCAATAGACTTTCAGCTGAAATTTACTGCCCCAGGAGAACCCAAGAGTATTTCTTCTTTCTTTTTAAGCACAAAGAGCTGGGATTTAACTGCATTATAAATCATTCCATCAGTATATCGTGAAATAGCAAGTATCTAGGTACTTTGTTTTCTTCTTACCATAATACGTCAGAGATTCAACTGAAGTTAAAGGAAAAACCAGTTTTGAAAACTAGTTCTGAGAAGGATAACATGCTTAGAGAAAGAGAGACAGTCATAAATAGGATTAAAGTTTATTCTTGTCTTTTTACATATGGAAGAACTTGTTACAGAAATGAGATTGGTTCTGTTGTGGAATCTTTAGCAGGCTCTAAAAGGCTAAAGGGAGGAATGGGCATTAATGCTTCTCTGCCTCAATCTAAAGCCAGTGTCTTAGGGGGAAAATGGAAAAAATCTCCTAGATGGATAAGAATTTAGGGCAGGACTCTGGCATAAGTATTTGATTTAGAAGGAAAAAATGGCCCGTAGCTCTTTCTTACTCATCTTGAAAATGCTCCAAGACAAATGGTCAGTGTCCATCCCTGTCCTCCCACCTCCCATAAGGGCACTTTTTGGAAAGTGTACTCATTTCTGTTGTTTTAGGTCTCTTCTTCCCATATTCTATTTTACCCCCAGAGGATTCACAGCTTTGAATAGAAAGATGTTAAAGATTCCTCAGAGATAATGAACAAATCATGCTCTTCTATTTTAATATACAAAGCCTCATCTCTGCTCCTCATTGTTTAGTGAAGTCATCATGGTCAAGAGCTCATAGTCTTCAGTGAGAAAATTCTGTCATCAGAGATATTTTGATCATGCCACCTGCAACTATGAAGCACAATTTTATTGATGACATCTTGGGTTTGTTAGTTAAATAACCCTGTATTTGTACTGTAAAAACACTGTATCCTTGGCACCAGGTTTGACTGCTTACAAACCCTTAGCAGTGGTTCCTTCATGGACAGGTTATGACCTAATCAAACTGAAAGGATGCAGCAAGGATTTCCTTGGGACTTCTAGACAAGGCGATTGCATTTTCCTGCTGTCTTGGCCGAGCCTGTCTGTAGGATGCGAACTTCTGGAGATGATCTGACACCATTATTTGATACAACTGGTTAAGTCCAGAAAGAAGGATGAAGGATGCTGTATGGTGAGGGCACTGTTTGAGTTACTTTATTAAGTGCCTTCTGGAACCAGCTCTCGTCCTAGACTTGTACTAGGATATTTTAGTTATGAGAACTCTTAATTTCCTTTTTATTGTATTTTGGCAAGGCTCTCTACAACTTTTTTTTTTAATTTTACAGAAAATAAAACAAAAGAGGACAGATCAGAACAGAACAGAATAAAACAGAAGAGGACAGCTCAGAACAGAACAATATAAGCAACACAGCACTTCACAACAAGACAATTGGATATTAAGAGTAGCTACCATAATGTCTCTTTCTTTGAAATAATTGAGTGTAGCTTCTCCCACAATAATACCAAACATAACAAAATAGAATAAAATCATTCAAGAGAATGAAAATATTACAAGGTATTCTGAACCAAATAACAGAAAATGAAAAATGGCTACTATAATATCTCATCTTCCATAAAGATTTTGTTTGTACTATCATACATATTAAAATCCAATAACACACAACATGATAGAACCAATGGTAATAGAAAAACAAAAGCATGGTAGGACTTTAGAGCAAGACGATATTAAATCAACAATGGCTGCCATAATATCTTGTTTTCTTCAAAGTAGCTTTTCATACTATCACACATAATAAGATCAAACAAAACAGAATAAAGACATTCCAACCAATGAATGAAAACATTATAAGACTTCAAAGCAATATAATGGGGAACCATGATTACCATAAAATCTTATGTACTCTTACCATTTCTTACACTAGGGAGATTATATGGTATTTATACATGTGAGTTTGATTTATTTTGCTTATGAGTATGGACTTAAGTTGCATCCATTTATTTATAAATATCTGAATGTGATCATTCTTTATAGCTGAGTAGTACTCCATTGTATAAAAGTATCACAATTTTTTTTATCCATTCCTTAGTTGATGAGCACTTAGGTTGTTTCCAAGATCTGCTATTACAAATTGTGCTGCTATAAACATGGGTGCACATATATCACTATGGTAAGATGTTTTAAGTTCTTTTGGGAATATGCCTAGGAGTGAGATAGCTGGGTCAAATGGGACTTCCAATCCCAGCTTTTTGAGGAATCTCCAGACTGACCTCCACAGTGGATACACCAGTCTACACTCCCACCAACAGTGCAGAAGAGTTCCTTTTCCCCCACAGCCTCTCCAGCATTTGTTGTTGGTAGTTTTGTTGATCCTGGCCATTCTTTCTGGAGTGAGATGGAATCTCAGTGTGGTTTTAATTTGCATTTCTCTAGAGACCAATAATGATGAACATTTTTTCATGTATTTATTTGCCATTCGTATTTCTTCATGTGAGAACTGTGTGTTCATCTCGGATGCCAATTTTTTGACTGGGTCTTTGAATTTTGGGGGTCTGATTTTTTTTTAATTCTTTATAAGTGCTACACAGAAGTTCTTTGTCTGAGGGACAGTTCACTAAGATTTTTTTCCCAGTTGTGGGTTTCCTTTTCACTATGATGGAGATTTCTTTCAACATGCAGAAATTCTTTAATAAGACGTAATCCCAGTTATTGATTCTGTGAGGTATTTCACATGTGGTTTATTTCTTGTTCATGAATTCTCTACCTACCCGTATGTCTTCAAGCTTTTCACCTACTTTGTTTTCCAACAGATTTAGTATTTCTGTTTTAATATTTAGATCTTTGATCCATTTAGATTTTAGTTTAGTACATGGTGACCCCACCCTGCCATCTACTCCTAGCCATATTACATAAAAGCATCTTCATTTGATTCCAAGTATAGGAAAGCTATAATATAAAAATAAAGAATTTTACATTGAATGCACTTTGTTTCATAAATAAAAATCTTATAAACTGTCTTAGCATTTTCTCCATTGCTCTCCAGTCTGAAAACTTAAACCATATGTGGCCATGGCAAACTTTTATTAATCATTGGTCTACACAATTTTATGAAAGTGTTGAGCTCAGTACTCAAGTCCCAAACCATTGGTCAAGAGGGGACATTAGTTTTTGTAGATAAAATGTAATTATTGTTTCAAAAATGTGTTTTAAAAAGACTTTCTTCCATTCCTTGCCCATTCTTTCCTACTTCAACTATAAACCACCTGATTATTCCCCAAGCCCCTGACCCCTCAATTCTAATCCCATCCTTATGGAGAACCAGCTTCTATGCTGCCTTTCTGTTTGTTAATAGTAATTCTTCCATTCATAATTCCTCTCTCCTTTTGTGCTCTGCACTATTATGTATGGAACTTTTACACCTGTGTTGCTATATAACCATATTGAGATATAGGCACAGTTTAGTCTACAGGCACAATTTTGTCTTATATCCCTTAATATGCATACAAGAATACCTTGTGTGAAACAAGTGCATAGTAGGTGTCTGCCAAATTTGAAGAGAATTCATGACTCTCAAATCTGTAGGCTTGAAAATTAAGCTAATTTTCAGTGTTTTGGTGGATCTGCATAGATTAATAAAGCACACTTCTGGGTGTTTGATGGGGCCATGAAGGCATGACCTTTGGGTCTGCCTGTCTTTCACTGACACTGCTTCTCTACTCTGTTTCCATGCCAACATGAAAGGATACAGTAGTTTTCTTCTGTCAAATTTCCCTGCCATAATGTTCCTGCCTTGGAGCTAGTTGACCATGGACTAAATTCCCTAAAACTGTGAGCCATATTAAATCTCTCTAATTTTAAATTGTGAGTGAGAGTTATTGTGGCCCAGTGACAAAAATCTAATGAATAGAATTGGAAATGTAGTTCTTAGAAGATATAAAAATAGTATCACACACAGTATCTTATTGAGTATCAGTGACTTAGTAGCTAAAAACATTTTTGTATCAAA
The DNA here is from genome assembly GCA_004027455.1 of Hydrochoerus hydrochaeris. Classification (NCBI taxonomy): domain Eukaryota; kingdom Metazoa; phylum Chordata; class Mammalia; order Rodentia; family Hydrochaeridae; genus Hydrochoerus; species Hydrochoerus hydrochaeris. The sequence goes on along the minus strand of PVLA01006231.1, from coordinate 108,390 downwards.
GGAGCAAGATAATAAAGAGCTGAAAATGCTAGACAACTGATTCCAAAGAGCCAACAGAAAGAGGTAGGAAGAGGCATAATTTTCCTTCCAAAGGAAGGACCAGTTTGGAATCTGGTGGTTATTTATGTCTGGTTGATACTGAATGATGTGAGTTGATGGTCACTGAAGAAATCCTAACAGGGAGATAGGTGGCCAGATTTACCCTACGTGACTTGTGGGCTGACATTCCTGTGTAGCACAGATTGCTGATTAGGAGAAATACTAAGCTAAGTGTATGGGGTACACATCAGGACAAACAAAACTCAGCCATAGGGATGGGATTAAAGCAGAATACAGCACAAAAAATCTGAAATTTATTTGATTATACTACATTTAGTCCAAAATTAAAAGCACTTTGTCAGTCTGACTTGGAAACAATTAGCAAAATAAAGTGTGTGAATAATTTTCCTCTTTGGAACGTGATATTCCTGACTCTTTGCTCTGGTTCATAAATAATGGTAAGGTGGGTGTGGTTGGTGCATGCCTGTAACCCCAATGCTCAGGAGGCTGAGGTAGAAGGGTCACTGGATATTCTAGGCCATCCTGAGCCACGTAAACAAGTTCAAGGCAGTGTGAACTACATTGTGAGACCTTGTCTCAAAAAGGAAACAAAACAAAACAAAACAAAGCAAAACCAATAAAGTTAAAGAAGTAGGAAGAAAGAAAGAAAACAATATACCTGTGATTCCATCTACCAAAAGCAAATTTAGAGCTAGTATTATTTTCTCTCTAGCATAAGAAAGTGCTATTTAAAAAATTATCATTAGATTAGAATTCTCGTGGTTTAGTAGTAAGGTCTATCTAAGTATCTATCAATCAAACTATCATCTCCTATGCACACACATATATATTTATATATATGATTAATTGGGAGATAGCTTGAACTTTCAGCCAACTTTCCAACCTCATACTGAAATTCTGTGAGGTCAGGAAGTTGCTGGGATATTCTTCTGGGAAATTCATTTCTCTTTGTGGAGTCCTCTAATTTGGCACCTGCTAATTGAAGTTGTGGCTGTTTAGAAGATCCTGAATTAGTTACATGGAAGTTTAGAGATGTCTCCACCTGACCAGCCTGCTATTGCAGAAAGTGGAAAGAATAAATTTGAGAACACGCATAGAACTTAACTCATTTCTCAGTTGTGTGAGTTAAAAGCTGCTTCACGGTAATGTTTACAGGTTGTGGCTTCAAATTTCTTCATTTTGCTTGTGAAAAATAATGACAGCGATTATGACAATAGGAGGATCTGAGCTATGCGGCAGATGGTTGAAATTCTAAAAAAACTAACACAGCCATGTCTTCAGGGAGGCCTCAGATCTTTGTTTCTAGGTATCTTTCATGCTAATGAATAAAACAATGGGTGTCATATTTACTTCTGGGCTCTTTTTGACATGTCATTCCATGATGGTCTCTGTCTCTGTCTCTGTCTCTGTCTCTGTCTGTCTGTCTCTCTTTTTCTCTGTCTTTCTTTTTTTCTGTCTGTCTTACACTAGGAATTAAACTCAAGACCTTGCACTTGCCAGGCAGGTGCTTGTACCATTGAGCTATATTCCTGACTCTTGAGCTTAGTTTAAAAACCACATTCAAACTACATTTCTAGAAAATGCTAAAACACATCACTTTTATCTCTATATGTTTGTAATTTGTGTGCTAAGTTTTAAAAGATGGTAAATACACGTGTACCTAGATTCTAACATGTGATTAAATTGATGTTTTCTTCCTCATAAAAAGTGAGATGAAGAAAAATTATCAATTCACAGAACTGTGACTTATTCTAGGTCTTAGACCAGGTGAAAATCCTGTGTATCATGCTAAGACTGGGTTTCAGCATCAGATAGGGGTTTAGATCTAAATATTCTATTGCTTAATGGTTATGAGGCATGAGCTCTGGCAACCTGTTTCTTCTTTGAAAACAAAAGTCATGACCATGAACCTTCCCCTGGAATAATGTGGCCTAGAATCTGGCAGTGTGTGGCAGTAGCTAACCCAACCAGTGGTCGACATGAGTCCCTCTTTCTACAGTTGCTTTCTATTCTCCATTCTCATCCACAGCTATCTCTCCCAGCATCCATTTGTCACCCTCTTCAGACCCTTACTGATTTTATTTTTTGCTCCTCTCCTTTTCTATGCCTTGCCTTTCTTTTCCTTGTCTCTAGGCCTTATCATTTGTTTTCTGCACAGCAACCTGTACTTAGCTAAAATAGGGCAAAACACATCACACCTTTGAAGAAACGTCTGCTGTATGCTAAACACTCAGTGATTATTATTTACTATTTTATTATATTTGGTGATTTTTTTTGCTTCTCTCAAATCTAACTCAACCACTATTCACACTCATCTGCTGTGTAAAGTATTTTTCATGGAAATGTTTCTTAAAAAAAAAAACCCAAAAATACATACAGAGAAAACCAGGAAGGTATCAAATGAATCATTATAATTTAAAAATGATGTAGACATCTTGCTAGTGTGAGTGATTAAGTACCATTTTGGTTTTTTTTTATAATTTTGAGGAATTATCTTCTTATTCCATCATATTTAAAGAAAGTGGTAGAGATAATTTGTTCACTTATGAATTGAATAATTGTTATTGTGTTCTTACTCTTCCTAAGCACACAAAAAATTATATTCACATGTACCTTTAACAGATGGGATGGAAGCTATATGCTCCCATTTAATACACACACACACACACACACACACACACACACACACACACCCCTCCTGCACTCATTTTTGGAGGAAAGCGGGCGGGATGATGGTATCAGCATTGCTAGTTGATAAATTCATCTAGAATCTCATCAAAGTTATTCTTCTGATGATGAACCAATTGCTTTCCTGGATTTTGCTTTAGCACTGTGACGTGTCACCCCTCTGAGGCTGCCTGTTGTTTATCTAATTAAGTAAACTGACAGGGGCAATGAAAAATCTCATATCTTTAATCTATTTTCTGTATGAAGTCTGCAGAGATGTTTGTATGTGTTTGCTGTGTAATGGCTTGGGAATAATTTTCTTCTGCAAATGCATTAACTGTAAACTGTGACATGAGAAAACATGAAATTTAGGGAACAAGGTGGTTTTGGTACATGATCAATATGGTCATCAAGAATTCAGGGAGGAATCAATCAGGCCAGCTTTCTACCTTCCTCATTTGGTCACCCCATCAAATTTTAATTCCTTGATTTACAAAACTGGAACAATGATTAATGGATCTGTCTTGATGTGGTTGATATAAGAATCATGGAATAATAAAATATGGCAGGCCTTAATTACCCAAATAATATTTTCTATTACTATTATTTATTATTATTGCCTGAAAATGAGAAAAACAATAGCAACTTGTTATAAAAAATAAATATATTTTTCTCCTCTCATAGGCTGAAATCATGTAGGCTGGATATAATAAATAATGTGATATTCTTCTGATTTAATTTTCCATTAAGACTAGCCTTTCATTCGTTGGTTCTATGAATGACATCATTTTCCTAAAATTCTTTTTTTTCCAAAAATTCTTTTTTGTCTACTAAAATGATTTTTTTCAATGTAAGTCAAATTGTTTTACTTAATAAAAATGGAATTTTTGTGATGAAGAATGATGACCAGTTCTGATAATACAATATTGAAAGAGTTTTGCCCTAGAATGAATTACAGGACATTATGGCAGTGGAAGGCCAAATCAGGATGTTTACTCTGAGGTCACTTCCTTCTTTTCCTGTTACAACTTCCTTTTTCCTTTCCCAGTGCACATGAAGAAAATTTTAATCAGCTCCTTGCACATCATCAATGCCTGCCCTAAGCACCATCCCTGCTCAAAGTTACATATATCCCATACCCCATATTCTGGTTGAAGGAGACAACAAAGCTGCCATGGGTTGTGTGTTGCTTTCCATGACCTCAACTCAATAAACCTGTTCATTTTGTACTTTTGCTTTTCTATTGTGCCAGAATACTCTAACATTATGGTGCCTTGAGACTCAGATGGCAGAGTGCACTAGCTCCTGGGTGTCACTCCTAGTTCAAGCTACCCTGCATATGAACAACCTATTTTTTCCTCTGGGACTGTTTATTTTCTGCTGCTAATCCCACGTGCAGCAGTGACCTTCCTCACTCATCACAGGTGAGCTGCTCGCCAGGGTTTTCTGTTTCTGTTCCTAAAATTCACAAGCTTGGATCAGAAAACCTATCCTTGCCATCCCTGGATATATAGACTGACAAACATGAGACCCACAATGAGCTGCTTCTGTGGGTCTCATGGTAATCAGTTGAATTTGTAAGATGTTTATCAGTCTATATATCTGTTTGTCCAGTCTGTTTATACGGTGCAGATTGCCCATGTTTGTCTATTTGTCTGCTCTGTAAAAGCTGTTCCTTTTTATTTGAGTGCAACAATCTTTTTTCCTTTTTCTTTGCATTTTCAGACCATTTAATCAAGGTTTATTTGGATTATAGATTTAAAAAACATGCTTCCACTTAGGTTTCCAGTTGGTCAAAATGATGCTAAAACTGGTTAAACAAAATCCCTTGAGGTAGAGACATTGGACAAGACTTGAACTGATGAATAAGAAAGTGGCCACCTGGTAACTTTAACCAGCTCTTGTTCATTAATTGGAGGCCCCAATAATCTCCATAGCCTTATTGGAGACACCCCAATTAAAGTTCATATGACTAAGACAATTCACTGTTGCTAATCTGATGGTATATTCATGCCTTCAAATATAAAATTGGAATTGTTTATGATGATAAATATTTTCTTTCAGATCCAGACATCTGCCTTTTTCTTGTTCTCCAGACAAGAGATTCAAATCAAATCAACATGAGGTCATCAGTCAAATAGTAATTTTTAAACAAAAATTTATGTAATGTCCATCAACAAAAGGACCTAAGAGCCAATGAGTTACAATTGCTAGAAACCTAACTGTCAGCCCTACTGCTCATGCTTTGATTATACATGCTTTATACTTTGATAATGCATGCTTTGATTAAAGTTTATTCTTGCCTAACAGGTGCCAAACCCCAAGGCATCATAACAAATATACTAAATTCTTTTTAGATTCATGTTACTGGGATCTACCAGATCTTTTCCAGAAAAAGGTTATATGATACATATTTGGGCCATAATTAACTATACTCAACTGACCTTAAATGACACCACAGCTGATCTCTCTCCTAAATAAAAAGATAAAATTAATAAAACAGGCCATACTCCAAAAATCAGATGGCATTTCACATTCTAACAGCAAGGAGGTACTTATAAAATTGTAAAACCTAAATGTGTATGACAAATGAATGACATGTCAGTTTCTAAAATTCCCTGGATCTTATTCTTAACCTTCTTATAGGAAGTCATTACTAAAATTATACTCATAAATACCCTGTTGATTCTATTATTTGACTTCTGCATACTTGATTGATTCTTTGCCTTTGTCTCCTTTACACTTAAAGCTGTACAGCTACCCAAGATGCAAATGCCTGCTATCTACTAAAGGCCACTAGTTAAAAGCTCTGCAGAGTATTCCTGACTGCCATTCAACAACTTCAACCCCCTTCAGCCTGAAGAAGTCAGATTGGGCTCTGTCCATTATCCCTCAAGGCAGTTTGAGTTACTTCTTCACAGAAAAAGTGCTACAGGCAGCTATGTCATTTAAAAATATTATAGGCAGTCAGACAAGGCTATGGCCTCAAAATAGCCAGCACAGAGAACCAGATGTCTTGTGACTGTGGAGGAGACAGGTACTTTTCACTGTGGGCCAGATCCCAAGAAAAAAGGATAAACTTGACTCTCAAACCCCACAGACAGATCTTATTAATATAGCTCTTTGTGTTTTCAACAACAGAGATAAAAATTAAAAGGAAAAATAACAATCTGATCTTCTAGAAGTGACACTCTGAGCTCTAAGACAGGTAAACTGAGACTAAGTGGAGCTGCCCGAGCCCCTTCTGGACCATGCTTCAAGTGTGACAAAAAGGACACTGGGCAAGAAAATGCCCCTTCTGCAGTCTCAAAGGCCAGTGGAAGAGCAACTGTCCTAGTCACCAGAGAGCGGGTAAGCCACCCTCTAAATCTTTGCCCTCACAGGAGATCTCATCCCCACTGCATTCATCGCTGGCTGATCTACTTGGACTTGCTGCTGGGGCTTGGGGCCCACAGCCCCATTAAGCTGTCCTTCTCAGAGCCCCAAGTCTCACTGGAAGTCTCAGATAAGACATTCTCTGTACTTGTAGACATGGAGGCCATATATAGTGTTCTTCCTGAGTTTTCAGGCCATTATATTAAGTCCTCAGTTTCTATAGTGGGTGTTGACGGCCAACCTACATAGCCCTTGCAGACAGGGTCTATTCCATGCAGGTTCTAGAATCTTCTTTACTCATAGCTTTCTAGTAATTCCAACATGTCCCACACCCCTTTTTGGTAGAGATCTTCTTCAAAAGCTTAACTTCTCCTTTACCTTCTCCCTCCCCACAGCTCTCTATTTTCCAGACACCCTCACAGTGTGCCACAAAGTCATCCCCTCCCCTCCCTTCTCTGGTCTATCCCATAGTTTGAGATACCTCCAATCCTACCCGTGCTACCCATGCCATCCCTGTTTTAATTCATCTCAGGGATCCTTCAATTTTTCCTTGTGTTTCCCAATATCCTATAGCTCTGAAACATTTATGGGGACTTAAACCTATAATCAAGTGTCTTTTAGACAACAGTTTTCTTAAACTTACCCATTCACCCTACAATACTCCCATTCTCCCAGTACTCAAGCCTAATGGGTCCTATAATCTGATACAAGACCTTAGGGTAATCAATGATGCTGTTACCCCAGTTCACCCAGTGGTGCCGAAGCCTTGTACTATGTTATCTCATATCCCTCCCTCCACCACTCACTTCATAGTCCTAGACCTTAAAATGTCTTTTTTTAAACCATCCCCCATACACCCTGATTGTCAAGATTCCTTTGTGCTTATGTAGACTGACCCAGACACTGTGAGGTCTCAACAACTTGCATCTGTCATCTCTATAGTAAAACTTCTCCTCAGGGACACATACCACCCCCTTCCTTTCCTGTTCATCAATTTTGCAGACACACCCCTGGTCAAGAATGACAGGTAGAGTTTACATACATGCACCACCACAAAACTCTCAAATATCTTCTCACCTTTGTTTGTACTTTTTCAGGATAGATAAAAGCCTTTCCCACAACCAGGGAGAATGCTGATGTAGTTACTGAACTTCTGTTACAGGAAATCATCCCAAGGTTTGGTTTATCTCAGAGTATCCAGTCAGAAAAAGGTCCAGCCTTTATTCCTCAGATCTCTCAACAGTACTACAACTAAAATGGAGCGGCCCCTACCTGGTCTTCCTCAGAACATCAACGGTGGTAAAGGTCACTGGCCTGCCATCCTGGCTCCAAATCACTTAAGCTAAGTGGTGCCCTCCTAACTCCCCTGGCTAAACATTCTGAATGGTCACCTCATCTCCTATCTCCCATCCCTATCTCACCAAGGCCCCACAGCAACAATTTTAGGCTAGATCATGTTTTGTTAACTTACTTGGTTCCTGATCCCGTATCTTCTATTAGTTAATTTTTTTCACTATAACTATCTTAGTTCTCTCCACCCTCAGCTGTTTAGTTAAACATGAGACTCCTGTAGGTCTAACTACTCTACACTTTCCCAAACATGATTCAACCATCAGGCCTTACATTTCTCATGCTTCTTATTCTTTCCAGCTCAACTCCTAAAACAAGGAAGTTAAAAGGACACTTCTAACATCTACCCATTCAGATGGGGGAATAATTACCTCTTGTAACTCCACCCCTCCCAAATACATGCTTATTTTTCAGATTCTTCCTCACCATGGCCCTGATGGACTGACACATTTGATTCAACGACACTTTTCTTTCTATCTTTCCTGGGTCCTTTAATTATGATAATGATCTGCCTCCTCATAGCACCTTGTGTTTTTTTATTTCTCCAGTCTAGGATTCAAGCATTCACCAATGATTGATTCCTTGTCCTGGCTGAAATACCTGGTACTAGCTTCTACATGGACATCAACTGTCATCCTGTCAACCTTCCTAAACTCCAATATGGTACCCTTTTTCTGCAGGAAGTAGTAAGAGAGAGACTTTGCTCTTTTCCTAACAATAAAAAGGCAGGAATGAAAGAGTTTTGCCCTAGAATAAATTACAGGACATTATGGCAGTGGAAGGCCAAATCGGGGATGTTTACTTTGAGGTCACTTCCTTTTTTTCCTATTACAACTTCTTTTTTCCTTTCCCAGTGTGCCTGAAGAAAATTCCAATCAGCTCCTCCCACTTTATCAATGCCTGCCCTAAGCACCATCCCTGCTCAAAGGTTACATATATCCCATACCCCATATTCTGGTTGAAGGAGACAACAAAGCTGCCATGGGTGCTCCTTTCCATGACCTCAACTCAATAAACCTGTTCATTTTGTACTTTTGCTTCTCTATTGCACCAGAATTCTCTAAAAAATATTATTTACAAATTATTGAGAATAGTGGTATTGAAATTGCACAAGAAGTTGATAGATCATGCATGTGGGAAGCATCTTTCTAACTACAACTGCCCGAGTAATGCTATTGCATTAAAATGCAATGAAATGAACAGTGGAAGGAGGGATTCTTCCTTTCAGAAAGGTAGCTCATGACCATGCTGCAATAGACCAAATTTGCATAGAATGAACCTTAGGGCTTATATCTAGATTCCCTGCCCTCCCCCCACCCCAACCTTATGCATTCACAGGTGGGGCTTCTGGGAAGTGGCTGGATCATGGCTGCATGATACTGGATCAGTCCACTGATTGGTTCAGCATAGTTCTGGGTGTGGCTGAATGAACTGACTGAAGACAGAAGCCCCACCCTTGGTGTGGGCTACACCAACCAATAGGCTAATAGCCTAGGTGAACTATAAAGTGATAGGGAGACTTGCTGCTGCTGCCTTCTGACTCCTACCTGCTCTGCCAGGGACAGACAGGCGCTCCTGTGCCCAGTCATACTGCATTGGAGCCCCCCAATCATGGACTGAATCTTTTCAAAATGGTGAACTAGAAATAACCCTTTTCTCCTTTAATTGTGGGGGTTCAGTATTTTGTTCCAACTATAAAAAAGCAACTAAAACCATCTAAATTTTTGAAAGATCAATCTAAAGAAGTTTGAAATTCTGTGTACCTGGGAAATCATGTTGTTTTATTTAAGAGAGTCAAAAGTATAAAAATTGAATAAATTAAGTACAGAGAGATCAGAAAACCTAACTTTCACGTTCTCCCAATCACCAGGTAAGTGGTTGATGGTTCCTCTGACACAATGACAAACAGTGTTTTGTAGGGGTTGGTGGTACGATGTGTGGTTTATGCCTGCTTTGGACTTGTGGAAATATTTCTGCAAGGTTTAATTAGAAAGTGCCCTTTTTAAAGAAACAAATTAATTAGAATGGGTCAAACAAATCAACTGCCATCCTTGAGATTAGAAAATACTGCTGTGAGTGGCATTTCCTAAGTGAAGGTCTGGGAACAGCCCTGAAGACTAATCAACTGCTTAGTCTTTTCCACTCTGAAGATATGTTTTGATCATTCATGAAGGAACTTAGAGTTAGTTTAGAGGTTCTCTTTCTCTGGGCTTTACACAAGGCAATATCTGGCTACTGGTATTTCTTAAAAACCAAGTGTCTCTCCCCTAGTTATCACCAATAAAATTGACTTTAAAACAACTTAAAGAAACAAATTGAACCTCCGGAAATTTCAAAATGCTTTTAAAACTACATACTGTAGATCTAGATATCACAGTGATTGACAAAGTAGTATCAGCATCACCATAGAAACCAGAGTGTTTCACATAGCCCTAAAAAGATCTGACACATTTTTGAAAGGACAGGCCTGCTGACATCACCTGCTGTGAAGAGGACTGTGTGCTCTTTGGTGTTTGTTATCTCTAGCACTCCTTGATGTTCATTTTCTAAAATGTGTTTTACTGGGAGAGAAGAGAAAGTACTTTTCTCTTGTTCAGTAGTTTCCCTGTTGCTTTGAGTCTTCTAAGTGACAGCTGAGGGGAATGGTCATTTCCTTTGGTTTCTACTATCTCTCTAGTGCATCCACTGAGTACTCTCCGACTCACTAGAATGCATCTAATGCTCTTGGGGAGCCCTTGTATTTTGGCATCACATAGCAAGTTAGATCCAAACACCAGAGTCCTGTTGTATGCATACATATTCCTTTGTGCTAAACTCCAGGCATCTGAGACTTGTACAGTCTTTGAAACCTTCTTTAACTTTTATAATGGAAGATCAAGGGCCTGTAATTCTGGGAGGTCATGATTTAAGGATGTGAAATATACATTTGCTTCAGTGCTACACCCTTCTAGCTAGACTTGTAGGCTCGGCTCTGCTCGCCTATGAATTCAAAGTATCTTGATACAACGGCAAATATTTTTCTTTCAGGGAATAAATAAATGCATCAAATCTGAGCAAAAATCAGTTCCTAATTCTTTAGTGCTGACTTCCATGTGCTTCAAAGCTCCTGTCCTGTGTATAGGTTGACAGAATAACGTTTTGGCTCAGACTTTTTTAAAAAATTTTAAATAGAATAAAAAAAGCCCAATAAAATTAGAGAATTTCAAAAAAAGATGACAGGAAATTAACAATTATATTATATTGCATATTGTTATTAATTTGCATATTGTTGTCTTCAAAACATTTGCTCAGATTACCAGATACAGGTATGCAAAATTGATCAAACAATATAAGCACTATCTGTTCTTTTCAATGAACTATTAGGAGTAGTACAATTATCTTAGCTCTGTCATATATATATATATATTTTTTTTTTCTCCCTTTCTTCTTTTCTCTTTCCCCCATCCCAGGTTCTCTTGTCTCTCTCACTCTCTCTCTCTCTTCCTTCCTTTCTTTTTTTTTTGTACTAGGGATCAAACTTACAACCTTGTGCTTACCAGGCAAGTACTTGAGCTGCTGACTAAACCCCTGCCCTGTTCTTTCTTTCTGAGCAGTTTCTTTTAGGCATTTTTTAAAAGTGAAGTAACACAATAAGGTTCATTAGACTGAATTTTGATGGAGCTAATTGATCTATAGCCAGAAATATTCATGGAATAAAGCACCATGAACACCACATGTCCTCCACCTAGGGTCACCAATTGTTAATATTTTATAGCATTTTAATATCTGTCTAATTAAGAACATCTCTAATTTCTTTTCTCTCTTGAACCATTAGAAAGCAAGCTGCAACATCATGTCACTATACCTCTAGGTAATTCAGTATTTTCTATCTAAGCATGAAGTGATTTTCTTGCATAGCCACAATACCATTTCGTTTCAAAGAATTGAAAAAACGATAGAGGCAATAATGTTGCATGTAGAGTGCGCATTAAAAAATTTCACCCCCCCAAAATGTTCCCCAAACTATAACAGTTTCCAAAGTTAAACTTAAAAACAAAACAGAATGAAACAAAACACAACAGCAGTCAACGTCCCTTTATTGCATTTGGTTATGATACCTTTTTAATTTTCTTAAATTAAGAACTACTGTTTCATTTTTATGACAGGAGAGTTTTTTAGAGTTTAAGCCACTTGTCTTGCAGAATCTCTATCTTTTGAACTATTCTTACTGTTTCCTCACATTTCAGTTATAAATACTTTGTTGGTAAGATTGCTTCAGGGATGGTGTTATTCCTATTTCATCACATCTTGAGGTGCATCATACTAAGCTTAATTAGGGATGAAGGTATTTATGAAAAACCTATCTTTAATAAAGATACAGTTTCTCCATTATAAATCTGTAAGTATTGCATGTGAGGATCCTTTGTTATGTAAATAATATGAATATCCTGTTTCCCAGCAAGCTTTCATCTGATGATTTCAACATTGGTGGTGATTCTTATCTATGTCAATTAGGATATTGTCTCTGTCTAGTGTCTATGTCTCCTTTTAATCCACTGATACTGAAAGATTGTCCCACACTTTTATTGTTGTGAAATTAGATTTTCCTTATTTTATCATACTTTGTGCTATTCTTTTTAAACTTTTGAAAAAATCTCAGCTGCCTATCTTGAAATGATTTGGAGGCCCATTCTTTCCTTTTTAATATTTTTGGTATGGTATTAGGGATCGAATCTAGAACCATCATGCTGAGCTACCTTACTAACCCGTTTAAAAGTTTTTATTTGGAGATGGGATCTTGCTAAGTGTCTAAATTGCCCAAGTGGGGCTCAAACTTACAATCCTCCTGCCTCAGCTTCCCAGATTCCTGGGCCTATAGGCATATCAACCTGGAGTCACATTCTTTTTTTTAAAATTTAATATAAAGAAAAAAACCCCCAGAAAAATGTTAGAAATAATACAGAATTAAAAAAAACATAAACAGTAAGAAATCACTAGTTGATAAATTACATATTATAGTCCTTTTAGAAATAGTTGTTTAAGTTAAAATAGTAAAGCATACAAAGCGGACATTCAAACAGTGAGATTGCAAACAGATCTGTTCATCGATCCAACAAGAACTTAGAAATAAGGTTATCAATCCTACACACTTAAATATACAAGCAGTTATATCTTTTATAGCACTTCCTATTTTCTCTCTTTTTTACAATAGCAATTACACATTTTTAAAATTTTATTTAAAGAGGAAAAAAAGCAAAATAGAAAAAAGGGTAGCAACGATACAGAATTCTAAAAGAAAAAAAAGAAAAAAAAACACTAAGAAATCACTAGTTGATAAGTTACATACTGTCATCTTGGATATAGTTGTTCAAGTTACAAAATTAAAGGACACATAGTAGACATTCAAACAGTGAGACTGCAAACAGTTCTGCTCAATGATCCAACAAAGATTCAGCAATATGGTCATCCATCCTACACACTCAAACATACACGCAAACATATCCCCTAGAGCACCCTCTTTTCCTCTCTTTTTTACAATAGCAATTACACATTCTGGGATCCACCACTCCCACAGTTCTTATTACTTTTTACACCAGAGACACAATGTGATATTTATAAATATGATTCTTATTTGTTTCATTAATGAGGATAGTGTCAAGTTGTCTCCATTTACCTATGAAGGCCTCAAGATCATCCTTTTTATAGCTGAGTAATATTCCATTGTATAAAAATACCACATCTTTTTCATCCACTCTGCAGTTGATAGGCATCTTGGTTGTTTCCAAGGTTTAGCTATTACAAATTGTGCTGCTATGAACATGGGTGCACATATCACTATGATATGAACTTTTCAGTTCTTCTGGGAAAATACCCAGGAGGGGAATAGATGGATTGAATGGAGCTTCCAATCCTAGTCTTCTGAGAATTCTCCATATGGATTTCCATAGTGGTTGCACAAGTTTACATTCCCACCAACAGTGGAGCAGTGTTCCTTTCTCCCCGCAGCCTCACCAACATTTGTTATCAAAAGTGAAATCTCAAAGTTGTTTTAATTTGCATTTCTTCAATGGCAAGTGATGGTGAACATTTCTTCATGTGTTTATTTGCTATTTGTATATATTTCTCTGAGAACTGTGTGTTAATCTCAGATGCCCAATTTTGGAGAGAGTCTTTGAATTTGGGAAGCTTGATGTTTTTCAATTCTTTATATGTTCCGGATATAAGTCCTTTGTCTGAGGGGTTGTTGGCTAAAATTCTTTCCCATTCTGTGGGTTTTCTTTTCGCTCTGTTGGTGATTTCTTTTGAAGTGCAGAAACTTTTTAATAATATTAGATCCTAGTTGTTGATTCTTTGAAGTGTTTCCCATGTAGTTTGCATTTTGTTCATGAATTATCTGCCTACCTTTATGTCTTCAAGACTTCTATCCACCTTGTCTTCTAGTAGCTTTAGTGTTTATGTTTTAATATTTAGGTATTTGATCAATTTAGACTTTACTTTGTGCACGTTGATAGGCTTGGATCTAGATTCAGTCTTCAGCATGTGGAGAGCCAATTTTTCCAACACCATTTATTAAAGAGACTATCCTTTTTCCAGTGGACATGTTTAACACCTTTGTCAAATATCAAGTAGCTGAGTGTCTTTGTAGTTGTGCTTGCATCTTCTAATCTGTTCCATTGATCCTCAGGTCTATTTCTTTACCAATTTTGATTTTATCACTGTGGCTTTATAGTACTATTCCAAATCAGGAATTGAGATGGCTCCTGTCTTACCTTTGTTGCCTAAAATTGCTTTGCTATTCTAGGTTTTTCTGTCCAGTTGAATTTTAGGAGTGTTTTCTCTAGATCTGTGAGGCATGTTAATGGTATTTTGATTGGGATTGCATTAAATCTGTATAACAGTTTTGGGAATATGGCCATTTTCACAATGTTGGTTTTCCTAGCCAAGAGCAAGGAATACACTTCCATTTCCTAATATTCTCTTCAATCTCCTTTTTCAGCATAGTATAATTTTCAGCATATAGGTCTTTTACATTTTTAGTTAGGTTGATTCCTAAGTATTTCATTTTTAAGATGTTATTGTAAAGGGTGATATTTCCATAATTTCTCTCTCCGTGAGTTTTTTGTTTGTGTATAGGAATGCTATTGATTTTTGAGCATTGACTTTGTATCCAGCTACACTGCTGGACTTGTTTATTACCTCTAGTAGTCTTTTAATGGAGATTTTTGGGTCTTCTATATAGAGTATCAGGTCATCTGCAAATAGTGATAATTTAACTTCTTCCTTCCCTATCTTCATTCCTTTTATTTCTCTCTCTTATCTGATTGCCTTGGCTAGTGTTTCCAGAACTATATTGAAATGGAGTGGTGACAGTGGACATCCTTGTCTTGTTCCTGATTTTAAAGCGAAAGCTTTCAGTTTTTGTCCATTTAGTATAGTGTTGGCTGGTGGTTTGTCATAGAAGGCTGAGGTCGACACTGTGTATTCCAAGTTTCTGAAGGGTTTTTATCATGAACATGTGTTGGACTTTATTGAAGGCTTTTTCTGCATCTATTGAGATGACCACTTGGCTCTGTTGATGTGGTGTATTACATTTGTTGATTTGTGTATGTTAAACCATCCCTGCATTCCTAGAATGAACCCTACTTGGTCATGAATGTATCATCTTCTTGATGATTTGCTGCATTCTATTTGCCTGTATTTTATTGAGAATCTTTGCATCAACATTCATTAGTGATACTGGCCTATAGTTCTCTTTTTTGGTTGGATCTTTCTCTGGTTTTGGTATCAGAGTAATACTTGCCTCCAGGAATGATTTAGGGAGGATTGCTTTTTTCTCAATTTCATTGAAGAGTTTAAGGAGTAATGGCATCAAATCTTCTCTAAATTTCTTGTAGAATTCAGTGGTGAATCCATCAGGACCTGGGCTTTTCTTTGTTGGTAAGTTTTTAATTACATTTTCAATTTCAATAGCTGATACTGGGATGTTCAAAATTGCTATATCTTCTTGGTTGAGCTTTGGTAGTTCATATGTTTCTAGAAATCTGTGCATTTCCTTTGTGCTTTCCACTCTATGTGAGTAGAGATTTTCAAAGTAGGTATTCATGATCTTTTGAATTTCCATGGGATCTGTAGTAATTTCTCCCTTTTCAGTACTTATTGCATGAATTTGGGTTTTTTTCTTTCTTTTTCTCGTTTAGCTAGGGGTTTTTCAAGTTTGTTTTTTCTCTCAAAAGCCAGATTTTTTTATTCATTAATTCTTTGTATTTTTTTTTTTTTAGTTTCAATTGCATTGATTTCTGTTCTAATCTTTGCAATTTCCTATCTTCTATGAGCTTTGGGTTTAGCTTGCTCTTCTTTTTCTATAAGCTTGAGATGGAGCATTAGGTTGTTTATTTGTGCTTTTTCTGTTTTCTTGATATGACAATTTATTGCTATATATTTTCCTCTTAAGAATGCTTTCATTGCATCCCACAGATTACAGTATGTTGTTTCTGTATTTTCATTGAATTGTAGGTATAGTTTTATTTATTCTTTAATTTCATCTATAACCCACTGATTGTTCAAAGGTTGTTATTTAATTTCCATGTATTTATGAAGGTTTTGTAATTTCTTTTGCCATTAATTTCCAAATTCAGTGCACTATGGTCAGATATTATGCATGGTACGATTTCAGTACCTTTGCATTTATTTAACAATGTTTTATGGGATAATATATGGTCTATTTTGGAGACTGTCCCATGTGCAGCTGAGAAGAATGTATATTCTGATGTGGCTGGGTGGAACACTGTAAACATCTACTAAGTCCAATTGCTCACAGGTATGATTCAGTTTTGTTATTTCTTTGCTGACTTTTTGTCTAGTTGATCTATCTCTTTGTTACAATGGGCTGTTAAGATCCCCTGTTATAATTGTGTTCTTGTGTATTTGTTTTTTCATATCCACTAGTATCTGTCTCCTATAGTTAGGTGCTCCTGTGTTTGGTATATACAAATTTATAATTGTTATTTCTTCCTCTTGAATTTTTCCACTGTTGAGTATGTAGTGACCTTCTTTATCTCTTTTAATCATTTTAGGCTTAAAGTTTACATTGTCTGCAAACAGAATAGTTACCCCTGTTTTTTTCTGGGTTCCTGTTGCATGGAATACTGTTTTCCATTCTTTGGCTTTTAATCTATGAGTTTCCTTTTGGGTCAGATGTGTTTCTTATATACAGCATATTGTGGGATCCTGTTTCTTGATCCATTCTGTCAATCTATTTCTTTTTATCAGTGAATTGAAGACATTCACATCTATGGATATCACTGATATGTACTGGCTCAACTTTGCCATGTTATTTTCCAATTATTTGCTTTCTGTTTTTCCCCTTATTTAATTGCTTGTCCTATGTGGTGGCTTCTTTCTGTTGTGTTCTGGGGATTGTGGTCATTTTTATCTCTGTGTTATCTTTCAGTACTTTTTCTAGGGTTGGTTTGGTGGATGTGAATTTCTTCAGTTGTTCTTTGTCAGGAAGTATCTTGTTTCTCCATTAAATCTGAATGAAAATTTTGCTGGGTACATCAGTCTGGGTTGAAATTTGTTTTCTTTCAGGGCTTGCAATACCTCACTCCAAGCTCATCTTGTCTTGATGGTTTGTGCTAAAATGTCTGCTGTGATGCTAATGGGCTTTCCTTGATAGGTGAGTTGTGTCTTTTCTCTAACAGCTTTTAGTATTCGGTTTTTATGCTGTATGTCTGAGATCTTAATTATTATGTGTCTGTGTATGGATTTATGTTTATTGTGACTGTTTGGTGTTCTATATGCCTCACTTATTTGCATATCAGATTTTTTTCCATGTTTGGGAAGTTTTCTTCTATTACTTCTCTGAATATTTTGGCTATGTCATTTGCATTGACTCCTGCCTCTTCACTGATGCCTATTAATCCTATATTTTTTCTCTTGGCATCATCTTTAAGCTGTTGGATTGTCACTTCATACTGCTTTGTTATTTTTAAAAGTTCTATCCTTTCATGATCACTAGTTGTGATCCTGTCTTCATGGTCTGAAATCCTATCTTAGCTTCATTTAAATGTTTTTGCATGCTTTGAATAGAAATTTCTATTTCTTGGATGTCTCTTTGAGTTTGTTTCATGAATTCTGCTTGTTTTCTATATTGTTCATTCAAGGTTTCAATCAGTTTCCCATGCTCATGTACTTTTTTCTCTATTTCTTCTTTAGCTGCATTCAATAATGCCTTTACTAAGGTTGTTATTTCTATCTTTACATGGGACAGTACTTCTAATTTGATTTCCTATATAGCCTCAAGGAGTTTTTTTTTATTTCACTCATTATCTTTTCAGAGATTTCCATTGTGTTACTTTTGGAGTCCTCTATGTCAATATCTCCTATACTTGCTTCTGTTGGACTAGATGTTTGAGACTGCATTTTGCTTTTTTGTTTTGCCATTTTTACTCTGCCTGATGTTTTCTGTGTGTAGGAGGGGATCACACACACTCTTTTCAGACTCACCAAGGTCTTACACTTAGTTGGAGGAGATTTTACTACTGGCTCTGTTTACCCACCGTTCACCTCTCTTTTAGGTGCATACTCACCACACTGACTAGAGCCTGCTAAGATCTTCTGTTTGGATAAAGCATTTACTGAATCTCCCTTCAAGCTAGCACAGTTAAGCCACTGTAGTTCAAGGTTTGCCTGGGAGCTCAGTTCCATGTTTGCCCCATGTGCTGGGTTGGCACCACAGCACCTGGTCACAGCCAGGGGTTGTACTCTGGGCCCTGCTCGCTGCTTGGACTTTGCTTGCTGTGTTCTGGTTAGGGCAGCTGGTCTCTCTTCTGCATCTTAGGCTGGCTTGAGATGCAGGGCCTGGAGTCACATTCTTAATGAAGCTATTTGTCAGAATAGTATTATATTGTTATTTTCAATTTGTTTGTCACTTTCTCTAACAAGAAATTTATACTTTAAGGACTGAATGAGAGTCAATATAAAAAATAAAACTGCCGGAGTCCAGCTGCGGCAGGGCTAGGGTTTCCCAAAGATGGACAGGGAGTCGGCGAGTGAGAGACAGAAGACACTGCACACCAGTCTGTGAGTGAATCTGAATCCCCTTTTATTTTTTAGAAGCTGGAATATATATTTGCTAACCTTGGCAGCAACCCCCAGCCCCAAGCAGGAAGGGCCCCAGGCTTAGGGCCAGGCAGGGACAATCCTAAACAATAGGTTTTAATTGACCTCAACTCCAAGCAGGAAGCGCCCCAGGCTCAGGGCAATAGGTATCAATTAACATCTCAATCTTGTTACTTAGTTAGCTTGGGAAATGTAAGCCGATGCACCTGGATGCCTGCAGGAGGAAGAGATGTGTGAGACTATCATGCCG